>CM046030.1:10033594-10155929 GCA_025215565.1 Flaveria ramosissima | reverse complement strand
GGGTGCGATTGCTCAAATCAAGGAACCTCGTGCTCATCAAAAGACTCGGCACATTGAACGGAGATTCAACTACATAAGGGATGAAGTTGAAAAAGGAAAGATATGTATTCGCAAAGTCCACACTGATAAAAACGTTGCGGATCCACTCACAAAACTCCTTGAAAAGGCAAAGCATGAAGGTCATGTTTGTGCCATGGGACTTAGATATTCAAGTGACTGGGTTTGATGTTGTATTTTGTATTTGGATATTGGAACTAATGTTATTTGACTTAATTATATGGTTATAATTTCATTTGTTCTTCTATTTTAGCATGTTTAAATCCGTGAATAAATGAATTATTCTCAACGTCCGTAGTCGATCATACTTGTGGGAACAACTATGAATGTAAGACTATAATGAACTTGGATTGGTTGATATTCATAAGGTATGAATATAGAGCAAGAGGTTGCTACCAAGGTTCATTGATATCTATGGGATATAGATATTGGACTGACCCGCCCGCTCAATTATTTCTGCATGGAATCTTTCTGATTAGTCATAAGAGATTTTGAGTAAAGGCGAATATCATTGTATCCTCAGACCTGAGATACATATTGGGTCTTGATATTCACCAAGTATTGTACTTTGACTTAGTCCTTTGCTGTTCTGAAAAGGCAGTACATAAGGCTGAGTTCAGGTATGACATGAGGTGATTGTGAGAGACGTATGTAGTCAAGATGGAATTTGTTCCTCTTATTCGTTGAGAGTTAGATGTCTAAGGCCTGTTAAGTTAAATCATGTTAAAGTTAAATCAGAGAATGACTATTCTGTGTCTCTTGGATTTAACATGACATCTGCAACAAAAGGATAGATGATTAATTCACCTAAAACATATTCAAGTAAGGTACTTGAAAAGGATGATGTTATTGAATGGCACTTAGTCATATACATTAGGGGTAGCAAACCGTTGCTAGGCGTTATTTGCTGCTTGCATCAATCTTCTATAAATCTTGTGCAAGTGGGAGATTGAAGGAAATGATCTGCCCAAGATATATATTAAATTGATGTGGCTAGTGTGATATGATCCAAGTCGGGTCATACCCAATAACAAGCCAAACAAACACCGACAAATATTTATTTGTTGATTAGATCAACAAATAATATAAAAACAAGTTTTATATATATATATATTTGCATATGGGATTATTTGTTCTTTTTTAAATTAGTTAGACAATGACAAATAATAGTGTGTGTGTTAGTGATATAAAATTAAAATGGTTTAATTTTACATCATAAGGGTGCAAGAGTGTATTTAGTTTTTATTAAAAATTTGAAACAAGAGGGAGACAAAGGGAGCCAAAATCGGCCGCCCCTTGTCTTGGTTCCCTCCCCCTTTTTTAGTTCCAAGGCCATGCATTACTTTCTCACTTCAACACTCTTGCATCCTCTCTCTTTCTCACACACCACACACACTTGAAAGCTCTCTCTCCATATCTCTCTCTCTCTCACTCGGTTTTTGAAGAAGAAAAGAGCAGAATTTTCAGCTTCAAAGGGTTTTTGGTTGCTGAAAATTTGGTGTCAAGATTCCTAGCAATCAAAGGTTTTGTACAAGCTTGGGGTATCACTCCTTGAGGTTTTCTTGGTTGAAAACTCAGCCACAAAGTCTCTTTCACAGCTCACAACTTTGGGTTTTAGGAAGCTACAAAGGTTGTATATACTTCTAAGTATCTTTTGTTCTTCTATTGTATGCATTTGTATAATGATCCATGGCTTGGGGTTCTTTATTAAATGGTTTAATAATCATCTTATTAACATGTTTTAAAACACATATATTCCGCTGCGTTTTCATATAAACAAGATTATATGAGCTTTGATAAACATGTTAAAACCCCTACATTGGTAGCATCAAGCTTAGGCGGGAGTTTGTAAGGATTCCTATCCAAAGTTTGGATGCAAACCAAACATCCAAAGGTCTCGCTGCATCCAGCAATGCACTAAGAACTGAAGTAGAATTGCTTCGGATGTTTTACAAGAACGCATGACTAGAAATAATCTAAGTGTAAATCTTCCGAAGCCGACCAATATCTTCCGAAGCCAAATATGATGTCTTCCGACCTCAGAGACAAAGCCTTCCGAAGCTTCATCTTATGAAGACATATTTCTTCCGAAAGACTTTTAGTACATGCTTTATCTGATGTACTGTTCCATAAAGTTGAACACCTTTCCGCTGCACTTTGTAAGTCACCAAACTTACATAGTTGGTTAAAAGTTCCATGCTTTTGGTAACTGTACATTGAGGTCTTTAGTCTGTAACTTCTACTTTATGTACTTTAATCCTTTTTGTAATAGATAAGGATGTGAGCTATGGCATGTCATAGTCACAAGATCAAAAGGCAGATATACCTTTTGATTCAACAATTGATTTTGTTTGTGTCTAGTCAATTGTATCCAGCTGGCTTTCAAAGTATAGCCGGCTGTAGGTTGTAGTATAAGTATTCCATGTTCTAGTATCTTTCCTCATGCTTTGTAACACTTGTAATAGAACTTGAGAAAGCAATATACTGCATCCTTGAAACCCAATCTCTTGTTCTGTCTCTTACTTGCTACTTGCGTTCTTAGTATCATTATTGTGGTTATCCAGTTTACTGTTTGATTAAGTTTGGTTAATCTCCTCTTTGTGTTGTTGTGTTGTAAGTGACCGCCCTTCAACGGTCCTGCAATAAGATATCTCAAGTTGCTGATCATTGACCCTATTTTGTAAGGTAGTCACCCGAGATTGCTGATGACTAACCTTAAAGGTCTCCCATCTAGTTTTTCCTTAATATAAGATATCTCAAGTTGCTGATCATTGACCCTGTTTTGTAAGGTAGTCACCTGAAATTCCACAGGTTCTCATGTTCCCCTCATCTTCATTGGAAGAATCATTGGGGGATGAGAGAATTAGACCAAAGTCTTCTCTCTTACCACCAACATGATGTTCTTGGCTGCTGGATTTCCACTGCTCATTGACAACTTCAAATGAAGTGGCAATGGGCTGAGTTACCATGGTGGAGGTCTTAATGATGTAATCACTTGCAGAAGTGAGAGCCTCTTCCACATGGACCTCTTGAACAGGTTTAGGGAGATCCACCTCAGTAATGGGTGAATGATGTGGGCTAGGCAAGGGAGAGGTAGGAGCACTCATCTCTCTGTAAGTGGGGGAGGAGTAAGAGACTCATGGTACTTATTGAATCCCATGTCTTCATCATCATAGAATTCAAGGTTAGGGATAGGTTAGTTTAGATCAAGAGGCTGGGGATGGTAACTTTTCCGTGAAGGTTGTTCACTTCAGTGTTAAGACTTAGAGTAAAGGCTTAACGCTCATGGGAAAATAAGCTCATCAGGCTGAGCATGAGGAACCTCAGGAGTGGTTTGCTTCTTAGGAGAAGTGGGAGCTCCAGTTTCCATTTCTTCCTGTCTTGGTAGTGATATGGGGGCCTGCACAAACTGAGGATCTTGTGCAGGGGTTTGTTCGGATTTTTTTTTGGTATGTGAGGAGGATTTGAGGTTGTCTTTCGGGTTGTGATGTAGAAGGTGTGGGTTCAACACTAGCTTGTGTTGCTAGGTTGTTACCTTGAGCAATGAGCTCTAACATTTTTTGGATAAGGGTTGTTTCTACCCCAGATAAGCCAACAGTTGGCTTCTTCATTATCTTAAAGATGACGGGCTTCATCTATTCCAATTTAAAAATATTACCTGTTTCCCTTAACTGTGAGCCCAGTTCATAGTTGAGAATGTATTGAACATATCTAGGAAACATATAATATTCTAAGGAGTCCAAATTTGCAAGTAAATTTGTGTAAACAAATTGAGAGTACTTGAACTTGACCACTTGGACCATTCCATGAACTATAAAGGAGAGATCCTCAGGAATCTGGTCCCATCTCCCATGCTTGTTGGACAAGATGTGGATGACCACATGGAGTAGATACTTCTACTGCGATGAGACCTTCCCTTTTCTGAAAGTGTTTAAAGAGAAATCTCCTTCATAGCCTATCTACTCAAAGGAGTGGTTTACAGCTTCCTCAGGAAAGGACAATTCACCTTCCTCATATCCAGCTGAAGATGAGTGTTGATGATGGCTGGAGTGATAAAGATTGTTCTCCCCTGCACTGTGGCAGACAGTGCCTTATTCCCATCCATAATGACCTCTTGGTAGGTGTTCCAAAATGCTAACAAATGATCCTCATAGAGTGGAGGACCAATGGTTAGGGAGATGAAGTAGTTAGACAAAAAAAGAAAACGACAAACCTCTAAGAATCTTTGATCTTTCTAAGAGTCCAACAGAGCAACCTGATTGTGTTGCTTGTGGAGTTGCATGGAAAAGTCTGGGTTGTTTCTGCGGTTGAGGTTAGCCATTTGAGAGAACTTAGTGGTGAAGGAATATAAGAACAAAGGCAGTTTGTGGCTGAATTTATGTTTTTCGAAGTAGTTCAAATGAAGAAGAGAGTGAAAGAGGGGGGAACCGTTAAGATATCTATGAATGGGTCTGAGACAAAAGTTAATGAAATTGATAACTTTGAATCCGGATGTCGGTCCTAAACCCCCTGAACATTGCTTCAAAAAGGTATTTTCCTTCGGAAGTCTAAATTTTCTGAGGTAATTTTAGTTCAAAGTTTGATGAAACGCTTCCGAAGCCAAATGACTTGGAAGATATTCCAAAGAGTTTTATAAAGAAAAGATTTTGGTTTGCTTCGGAAAGAAATTTACACCTTGGAGACTTTTATTATAAGAGGAATAAAACTTTCGAGCTAATTTTCTTTCGGAAGAAAATTGTTCTTTCAGATACATCAAGTAATTCAAGAGAAATTTAAAAGTCATCGAAGATATTTCATAATCTCTCTGAGGTAAATTTTTTAAAGAATTATTTGTTTCAAAGACTTAGTTCTTTCGAAAGTCATATCTTCCGAAGGACAAAATAATTACAAAATCTAAGGAATGTCTTTTAGAAGCTTTTTCTTTTTCTTCTCAAAGTAAACATAAATTTCCTTCCAATGGTATTTTAAATCTTCTTCCGAAAAGAAAGATATCAAAATTTCAAAAACCAGAAAAGTATTTTGAAAAGATTTTCTTCCAAAGAAAACAAGGGCTTATGAAAGTGATAAAATAGACACCTTACGACTGTTGGTCCATGTGATCGAAAAACAGTGCAAATGATGTGATGAATTGCTCAATATCTAACAACCATGCTAAACAATGACAATGACAATTGAGAAGATAGAATACAATTCTAACTCATATTTGATAACAAAATGAACAATAACAATCAATAACATGAAGCACAATGATATTTCTGTGTAATAACTGCTTGGAATAGGTAACTTGCAACAATGATCCACGATTAGGGTTTTGCAAGCTTACCTTACAATGAAAATTAACAAAAGTATATATAGCAGTTGTAGTTTCGCAGACAGTTTCGCTACCAGCGAAACTGTCATGCCGAAACTACAGTTTCGCCCGGCAGAACATAAGTTCGCCGGGTAAACTAGAACAGCAAACTGTGAGCGAATTTACAGATTCGCTCACAGTTTCGCTGGACTGCTAAAAATACACAATTCTAAGAACATACAAAAGGAAACTAACAAAAGTCCTATTACAAGTAAAGTAAACAAACTATACTAAGGTGAGTCCAACCTATACATGATCTTCAATACTCCCCCTAGGTTGGATCTCACCGTCTTCACTCTTCTTGATTTGACTTGTCAGCTCCAGTTTCCTCTGCTGCCATTGATCTGTCTTCGTCACCTCCTGCAGCAACGTCCTCAGAAGCTTCAGCCAATGATCCTCCATGGTCCTTTCCTGCATCACTAGCTTCTTCAGAATGACCACTAGCCTTTGCAAATTGCCTGGTCAGATCTTGAACATCCATATTAAAGTCATCCTCCTGAGCTCTCACCCTTTCAGCTAACTTCTTGACCTCCGACCTTACTCCCCTGATCTTGTTGGCAACATTCATAAACAAACTAGCTTCTTTTCTAGTTTCCTCTCAGCCCCAGCCTTAATGTGATTTTCACATAATACCAAAAGATCTTCATCACAAAAACTAAACAACTCCATCGGATCAAATACTCTAAACTCCTTTCCATGTTTAACTCTGATCACAGCCTCTCCAGTATTATTGTCATAAAACCATTTCTCAAAGTCCTGTAGTTGTTGGGGAAGAGGATCAGCCAATCTTACCCGATTTACAGTCTTTGGAGGTTTAACTCTTAGTACAATCCTTCCCTTTCCCGTCTCCCAGTCTTTATCCTTCTTTGATCTCTTTCTTTCAGCTTTCATATACCCAAAAGACTCAAAATTATCATTAAGCCCATTTTTTATCTCCTTTTCAAGAAATGAGGCTCTTTCACTTAGATGAGCATTGATCAGAGGTAGAGTTGCCAAACGCCTTAAATCCCATTTAGGCAAGGTCTTAAAAGCCTTCCTCTTAAGCATATAACTGATATTTCCTCCCCGTCTCTTGATCATAAACATCTTTAAGCTTGAATTGTAACACCAGCTTATAATTTTCTTATCAGCTTCCTTCCTGCTTAATCCCTCCAAGTGTTGGAACAGAGGAGTGATTTTCTTCTCCTTCTCTTCTCTTTCACAACCAATCATTTTTATCCATTTCAAAAACATCTGCATCATCCTCTCCCTTTTTAGCAACATAGATCAATGGTCGCTCATCAACTTCATAAAACTCAGGTTCTGAATCATAGTCTATGAGCTGTTCATCTTCCTCTTCTTCATCAACCAACCTTTGCCTTTAGATACTCCTTCAGTAGTAGCTGTTACAACAACTTCTTCACCAACCAGATCTTTTTCAAAGTCAAATTGCATGTTTACAAACCCAGCCTCTATAATATCCTCCTCATCATTTCTTCCAACATCCTCTCCTGGAGTTTCCTGCTCTCCTCCCACCAGTAGTTGCTGCACCAGAAGTGCCCTCTCCTACCTTAGATGAAGTACCCACATTCAGAAATGAGTACTTTGATGTATCAGTCAAATCATCTAACTCAGATTGAGTCAGTTGATTAGGTAGGCCGGCTGCAGCTTTCAGCTGTGTAATCTCCTCAAACAACTTCTTCACCAGTCTGTTTTGATCAACTAACATCCTCTGCATTCCTTCAATCACTTCATCTTTCTGTCTTTCTCTGATTTCCTGATTTGTAAGTTTAGTCTTGATCATACTCAGTTCATTAGCCAACGAAGTATTCAAGTTGCGTATCATATCCTCATCAAGGTTTTCACTAGCCTCTCTTCTAGTTGTAAATCCTTCATGTCTATGCTTGGTTCGTCGCTCAGGCTCAGCAAAATCAGTTTTCTTCTTAGACCTCCTTTCTTTTTCAACCCTAACTTCCTCAGCTTGTGCAGCAATATCCTCCTCAAAATCATAATCTTTTTCTTTGGCATATCTCTTTCTTTCTTTGTAGCATCAGCTTGCTGTACTCTTGTTTCTTCAGCTCGTTTATTCTCTGACTCATCCACCCGTCTAATATAGTTCCAGCGTTCTGGAGGATACATGTTTTCCCAAAGATGGGTGATCTTTCCACTGAAGTCGTGGCGAATGGCACAGCAGTCAGCAAAGATACGGGGATTCATCTGTACCAGCCTCTTAATCTCTCCATGTTTTTGAACATGAGGTATAAGATCATCAAAAATCATCTGAAGAAAACGAGGATACAGCAGCCATTTGTCTTTCTTTAAGGCCATCACATTCTCCGCCATGCACGCAAAAATCAATCTAGCAATATTGGCCTTTTCACCTTTACAACACAACACCATTGCCTTAGCCCAATCAATATTAAGACCATCGGATCCACCTTTACGGTGATCGAGACACATGATAAAAACATGAGCAATGTATCTCCACTCTTTAGATAAGAATGACTTCTTGATCTCCTTCCGGGAACCAAAGGCTGGTCCCTCATATCCCATACTTCTAAAGGCTTGGAACACCTCAGAATCTGTCATAGTCACTTCATCTCCTGAATCTTCTTCAAGTCTTAGAATCCTCGATACAGTCTCAGCAGTGATCGTCACTTCGTGATCAACAACTTTGGCAGTGATCCGCTGTACATCTCCTCGAGTATCATACTCTGCAGATCGCCAAAAATCTCTAATATGAAGATCATAAATGGTAGGCGAATGAGATATGGCATGAGCTATAGGTGATCTTTGAAGCCATCTGATACAATCTCTAAATCCAGCTGCCTTAGGATGAGTATCATCTAAAATGGCTGTGATATTATTCCGCTCATCAAACTTGAGATTAGCCATGATAACCTGATGAAGAAATCAGATAAGTTGAATGAGAAATTAAGAAAAGAGAAAATAATACTAAAACAATGAAAACTAACAGTTTCGGCAAGCGAAACAATAGTTTCGCTCATTAAAACATGTTAGTTTCGCTGAACAAAAGACAGTTTCGACAAGGCGAAAATAGATTAAAGTAGATTCGCTATTAATTTCGGCAAGCAAAAACATAGTTTCGCTGTAAAAAAAATTAGTTTCGCTGTTCAAAAAGAAAACATGACCAAGCGAAACTGTACAAGCTTAAGACCAGATTCTGCGAAACTAAAGATAGTTTGGCGAAACTGTTAAGTTCGCCCGGACAGCATAACTTTACAGTTTCGCTGAGAAGTAGAGAACTTTCGTTCAGTTTCGCAGAAGAATCTGCAATTTCGCTGGATGAACAGCGAAGCCACCGAAGGGTCAAAATCCAAATGTCTTAAAAGAAGTTGATTTTAACCAGATTAAATGATGGTACATGATTCGAAACTCACATGCGAAGCAAAGGAAACGATCAATCGGTCCAAAACACAACCAAACAAAACAAATCGCAAATCGCCCACGAAGTCACGGTAAACCCTAAAATACTACTCAGGTCGTTTTTGCGAAAGTGTGAGAAGAATTTCGCAAAAACGACTTAAATAGCAAATAGTTTCGCAGTGAGCGAAACTATAGATTCGCAGGGCGAAATTGTAGTTTCGCTAAGAGAAACTGTAATTTCGCTAAGAGATAGTCAGTTGAAAACTAATTAGAAAACCTAGCGAAATTGCAGTTTCGCCTTGCGAAACAACTAGCGAAAGAATAGTTTCGGCACCTTTTTTTTATTATAATTATTTTATTATTATTGTTTTTATTTTTATTTTATTATTTTTTTTAACATGAAGCACGTCACATAATGAGATCTAAATTAATCAGAGATCACATCCTCTAGGTATTTATGAACATAAAGATGATCAAAAATCATCGACCGGCAATGAGATCATACTGAATACGAGATCTTATCACAATCTGCACAGGAACAACTGAAATTAGAACAAATCAATAACGATTGCTGATATAATTGTCCACTTAAACTCATGCCTTATCCTTTTTCAACAAACAGCTTATGATTTGTTTAAGGTTCAATTAGATGCTTTAGAATGTTAGGACCCCACAATCATTTGGTAAAACCCTCACCCAACCTCAGGATTTCTTGAATTTTGAATCGATCTAAACAGAGCAAGGCTTGTGCATTAGTGTGCAAATGATTATAAACAGAATTTCATTCTGAAAAGAACTCATCGATTAGATGATTTGACATAATTATATCAAAATGGTGAGAGCTCCAGATCTATACTCACGTATAACAGAGGAGATGACCATTTAAACATGTGCTGATGAGAGCTCCAGGTCAGTACTATCGTACAGCAGAGGAGATCATCACTCCAGGTCAGTACTTCCGTACAGCAGAGGAGATTAGCACAGACACAAGATACACAAATACAAGAATATACCAGATATGGTCCAGGGAGATGACATATAAGAGCAGAATGGACGAAAGATTCATTCTCAATCCAATTTTTGTCAGGACTCAGTTTTTGTGCAAGCCAAAACAATTGAGTAAATCCAGACATTCTTAAGCATGATGTTTAATTTAATCATAGAGCTGCTGTCTACTTTATTCGTCAGGCTGAGTCTATCAAGCATATCGTTAAAGAATCTGATCAATTTTTCTTAAAAATTTTATGTGAAACAGAATCCAGTATCAGTTACTATCATTTCTCATTGAAGCACCGGTCATGTATAAAAATATACTTAGAGAATATACAATCATTTCTCGTCATTTTAAATTCCGATCTCAGGATATGAAATTACTCCCCCAAATTTTTATTTTCAAATAATAGATAATTTCTATAAATTATAAAAAAAATATATACAATGAATTTATTGTAGTTATTTATTTTGATTTATTATTCAGTTATTTATTTTTTTTAATAAAAGAAACAGAAAATGAAAATTTAAAAGGATATTAACCCGAGCATAGAGATCAATTCATAAAAACGGGGTTTATCAAAAGTTTTTGTGAAAAGATCAGCTTTTTGATTTTTTCGTATCGATGGGTATAATATCGATGAAACCCTTTTCTTGAGCATCACGAATCGCATGAATTCGTGTCTCGATATGCTTGGTTCGGGAATGATGAATAGGATTTTTTAGCAATTCCAATGGCTGCTTCATTGTCACAAAATAAAGGTGTATGGAGAAAATTAATTCCATAATCAATCATTTGGTGTTGAATCCAGAGAACTTGAGAACAACAGCTTGAGGCAGCAATATATTCAGCTTCCCATGTAGAAAGAGAAACAGTGGTTTGTTTTTTGCTCTGCCAAGATACCAAACAATTTCCCAATATTGACATCCTCCAGACACAGATTTTCTGTTTAACCTGCAACCATTGGAATCACTATCAGAATAAGCATGTAAATCAAAATTCCCTCCATATGGATACCATAACCCTAAACGAGATGATCCTTTGAGATAACGAAATATTCTTTTGACAGCTTTCTCATGAGATTCCTTTGGAGCCGACTGATATCGAGCACAGTAACCAACAGCAAAAGTGATATCAGGACGGCTTGCAGTAAGATACATGAGAGAGCCAATCATAGATCTAAAAAGATGAGGATCAACTGGTTTTCCGTTTTCATCTGGAGTAAGACAAGTCTGAGCAGTAAAGGGAGTCATCTCAGTAGAAGCATCATCCATCTTAAATTTCTTTAAAATATCCTTAATATACTTCTCCTGATGAATAAGAATTCCTTCTTTCTGTTGTTCAACTTGTAATCCAAGGAAGAAACACATTTCGCCCATCATACTCATTTCAAACCTTTGACTCATTACCTCTTCGAACTCTCTACACAATTGAGAATTGTAGATCCAAAAATAATATCATCAACGTAAACTTGGACAAATATCATTTCACCATTCACTTCTCTTTTGAAGAGAGTCATATCAATGGTACCACAAGAGAAACCATTGCTTAGAAGATACTGTGTAAGGGTCTCATACCAGATTGGGTGCTTGATGAAGACCATACAGAGATTTGTCAAGCTTAAACACTTTATTAGGAAAATCAGGATCCTCAAAACCTGGTGGTTGACACACATATATCTCCTCATCAATGTCTCCGTAGAGAAAAGCACACTTCACATCCATCTGATAGACTTTAAATTGTTTATGAGCAGCATGAGCGAGAAATATTCTGATTGCTTCAAGACGAGCAACTGGAGCAAAGACTTCTGTATAATCAATCCCTTCTTCTTGAGCAAAGCCTTGCACAATGAGTCTAGATTTGTTACGCACCACTACTCCTTGATCATCCGGTTTGTTCTTAAACACCCATTTTGTACCGATTGGATATTTGTTAGGAGGTAAGTCAACCAAGGTCCAAACTTTAAGCTTTCTGAACTGTTGAAGTTCCAATTGCATAGACTCCACCCAACAAGGATCCTGTAGAGCAGCATGAACGTTCTTTGGGACAGTTTGAGAAATGAAGCATGAGAAAAGACAAACATTAATTAGACCAGATTGACTTCGCGTTCGAACACCATCAGAGATAGATCCAATCACGTTATCAAGAGGATGATCTTTCAAGGTTTTGTAATCGCTTGTTGAAGGAAAGATGTTTGAAGAAGTATCACCCATAGCCGGTGAAAGATTAGATGAAGGTGAATCGATGATAGGTGTTGGATCAGGTAGAGGAGAAGATGTATGAGGTAAAGAATCAGATGATGGTGACGGATCATTCATTGGAGACGAAGAACTAACATCAGTTGAAACAACATCATTTACTAATGAGTTGGAAGGAACAGACGATGGAGATGATGAAATAATATTTGTTTGAGTATTGGAATGGACGTATCATCATCGAAAACTGGCAAATTGAACGAATTAAACACAGTATCGGAGTCAAAGAACCATGCAGGTTCAGATCTAACTTCAGAAGAGTTAGATTCCTGCCAATCAACATAGAACGACTCTTGAACGATACGTGTTCTTTTGTTATAAACCCGATATGCCTTTTGAGAAGAAGAATAACCAACAAAGTAACACTCATCAGAAACAGCACCAAACTTTGTCTTTTGAGATTGAGTATTCAGAAGAGTGCAAGAACAACCAAATGGTCGAAAGAAATCAATTAAAGGCTTTCTCTTATGAAAAAGTTCATAAGGAGTCTTCATTTTGTCTTTCACAATCAACACCCGGTTTAGAAACATATGAAGCACAATTACAGCTTCAGCCCAGAAGATAATGGGTAATGAAGATTCTATCAGCATTGTACGAGCAGCTTCAACGAGAGTGCGATTCTTTCGTTCTGCAATACCATTCTGCTGTGGGAGTTCTCGCAGCACTAAATTGTCTCACAATCCCCTTTTGAGCACAAAATGAATCGAGAATCTGATTTTTGAATTCAGTGCCGTTGTCACTTCTCAGTCCCATAACTTTTCTCTACTAATTGATTCGATAGAAAGAATTAATCTCTGCAATTCCTCTGCAACCTCGCCTTTGTGTGCAAGAAACCTCACCCATGAATATCTTGAGAAATCATCTGTAACAACAAGACAAAATATTTTTAGCAATAGATTTAACACTAATTGGGCCAAATAAATCAGTATGTAACAACTCGAGAGGACAAGATATGCTATTTAGAAGTTTGGGCTTATGAGGTTTCTTATGTTGTTTGCCCTTGGCACATGCCATACATTTTTCATTTACAGAAAAATCCTTTGAAGGAAGTACTCTAACAAGATTGTTCTTAACTAATTTATTAATTATCTTAAAATTAACATGGCCTAATCGACGATGCCATAAGAGAGACTCAGAGGTTGATGCTTTTGAAAGAAGACAAGTTGCAGTAGCCTTTGATTCGCTGAAATTCATATCAAGAAGATACGTATCATGCTTTCTTGGAGCACGCATGAGATCATATTGTCTGGAATTACAATCTCTAATTTTAAAAATAGACATTCATCAGATTTAAATAGAACAGGAATGTCTTTATCGCAGATTTGAGAAACACTCAGAAGATTAAAAGCCAATTCGGGAACATAGTTGACTTTTTCCAAAGTGAGAGAACCATTGGTAACTTCTCCTTGTCCAATCATTTTTCCACCTATTTTGTTACCAGCAAAAGCAACATATCTTCCATCTATAATCCGATAGTTGGTCAACAAGTCTTTTAATCCCGTCATATGTTTAGAACACCCGCTATCAACATGCCATAAACTGTTTACAATCTTTGACGAGGACTCCTGAAAAGAATTAACAAATCAATTAGCCAGTAGTAATAGGAACCCAAGATTGAACAACTTTTCTTTTTAAAGAAGCAGATTTTCTACAGAAGAAATTATTAACCAATTTTGTCAATTTATTTCCAAAACAGTTCCTATTAGAGGATCCTTGAATCAAAGAAGGACAATATTTGACAAGATGATCCTCTTGACCACACCTGAAACAATGAGGTTTGAATCTAGGTCTGTGATGTGATGAGGTAAAAATAGGATCAATAATAATCTCCTCATCACATTCAGACAAACTAGAATCAATATCACTGAATGTCTCATACAACCCATGAGTTTGATGTTTATTTGAACAAGAATTATTATTTACAAAATTAGAAGAAGATTCATCTGACATATCAGTAAAACTAGTTCCACTGGTACTGGTGTCAGATGAAGAAGAAATACGTTCATCAGATGATGTCATATTTAATGGAGTGAAAGATGGAATAGGTGAGAAAAGAACTTTTCGAAACAATTAGTTTTAATTTGCTCAGTTGGTTTTGGAGAAAGATCAGATGCATTACATTCATTATGAGAACAAAAATCATCACTACCATGATCTGAATTACAAGATGGAATAAAACTATCATGAGAACATGAGACATTCAAGTCTGTTACAGTTGAACTAGAAACAAAAACAGAATTTAAACTAGACTTATGATCTAAAACAGACTGCTGATTTTCAGGTGTACTAGAACTAGTGCATCCAAGCCTACTAGTTGGTCCATAGTCGTAGTCTTCACGAATGTACTTAGAGTTATTCCCCTCTAAACCTGCAGACATACTGTCAGTATCTGTCTTGATTAAATCATTAAAAGGATGAGGAACAGGCATAGGAGAATAACAGTATGTACTAGGTGGAGGATAAACCTTTACATTTTCATAACCCAAACCTGTTTTAATTCTAGCTCCCCGTTGAGATTTACAAAGATCATCATGTTTCATTCCAGAAATAGTCCATTTATCTAACTTTGACTGAAGTTTGCTTGCTTCAAATTCAGCAAGAGCAACCCTTTCAGTCAAAGTATTAATCTCGACATTTGTTTCCAAAACGATTCGTTTTAAATGATCATTTTCTTTTAAAGCCTCATTTAATTTCACAAAATATTTTGATTCATTGATTTTAAGTTCATCATTAATTCGCTTTAAATCCTTTTCATTATCAATTAACAAACGGTTAGCCTTATAAATCCCAGATAATCTAATTTTGCAGGCAGGTGAGCACATATCCTGTATTACCTCATATGGAAGTCCCATTACCATCCTTTCAGCAGCTAAAGCTTTGTCACACAGGCATACTGGAGTACTTGATTTTTTTCTTCAACAGTAGCAGCAGCATCATCATTATCCCTTCCTATCCCATCTCTTGAACTTCTTTTCTCACTTAAGCCTGCAGTTTCATTTTTCCCATTTCCATCATCTTTTTCTTCTTTCCCATTTACAAATGACTCATTTTCTCTTTTGAATTCCTTGAACAGCATAAATCCATCTTCACCATCTACCTCTTCATTACTTTCCACAAACTCAGCAACTAACGCGTGATTGATCTCAGTTCTTGTTTCCTCAACCTCGGCACTCCAGTCAAAGTTCGAAATCAAAGCAGACTCCTTTTTTTGATTCACATCTTCCTTTTCTTTCTCTGCTGTCAGTCTTGGTACTCCAGAATTACTAGGATCTGTGACAATTGGTAATGGACATTCACGTTTGAAATGTCCCAATTGTTTACAATTAAAGCACCTTAATTTTGACTTATCAAACCCCAGTTTTGAAGTAGATGATTGACCTCCAAAGTTCTTTCGTCCTGTTCTTTCCATAAATCTCCGAGCTCTCAAAGTTAACATCGCCATTTGCCATTGAATATCAGTTTCTTCAAGATCATCAGGATCAACCTGGTACATGTCCTCCATAGTCATTCCCTTCCTTTCAGTTCTCCAGCAACAAGTGCTTCATAGCTCTGAACAAACATTCCAAAAAGAGCCATTGTTTCTGATGGAATTGGAGTTTCAACATTGGCCTTAGAATTACCCAAATCTCTTCCAACATGACTAATCCCACTCGAGAAAGTACTTGTATTGCTCCCTCCTTGAATTGGATTTTGTATTTGAGAGTTTGCAGCGGATGACAACAAAGCAGCATTTTGAGAAAAACCAGATGTGGGCATCATAGTCTGGTTGAATTCCCATCTTTTCATATCCAGCTCAAAGGATTTCAACTTATTGATGATATCCATCAGCTTGTAATCTGTGAACCCTCTTTCTTGTTTAAGCATTCTCACCTGAAGACTCCACTGGGGTGGAAGAGAATCGAGAAGCCTGTTAAATTGTTCACTATTGGAGAGCCTTTCATCGTATTTCTTTAAGGTGCTTGAGGCAGTTAAGAAACGGTTTGTAAGGTCTGTCAGACTCTCATTCTTGTATCCCACAAATGAATTGAATTCTTTTTCAGCCTGAATACTCTTATCCTTTACCAAATCTGCATTACCATCATAAAATTCACATAAAGCATCGTAAAGAGATTTAGCATTTTTATGCTCTGCAAAACGGTTGTAGATGTCTGGTGCTAAACAGAGAGTTAGAGCACCAAAAGCCTTTTGATCACGATCAATCAATTTCAGATCTCTTTCAGTATAGGAAGATGGGTCCTTGTTTTGAGAGACAACATCACCAACAGTAACCGTTGGTATGTGAGGACCAGAAGTAATCGATTCCCATTGGTTATGATTAGTGTAGAAGAAGAAAGCTTTGAGACATCTCTTCCAATCTTCAAAATTATCTCCATTAATGAGTCTTGGAGGTCTATTAGGAGCAACAACACTTCAAGATCAGCAAGTGTGAGAGTAGTTAATTTTGACATTGTAGTTTCGGCAGAAACGATGATAATTTCGCTGACAATTTCGCAGAAAAAGATGACTTGGATGACAGTTTCGCAGAAAAATTACTTTCGCTGACAATTTCGCTGAGGAAGCTAATTTCGCTAGCAATTTCAGCAACACTTTCGCTAGACCAAAGGCACCACTGGCTTAGTTTCGCTGATATATTCGCACGAAACAAGCTTGAACTTTCGTTCAAAAACAAATTCAGCAGCAATTTCGCTTGTTGATTGTTCACAAACACTGATGAACTTTCGTTCAAGAGATTAGTTTCGCAGAATCCCTAGAAAACAACTTCTGATGCAAAATAACTCATAGTTTCGCTGGATGATGATGCCAATTTCGCTAGAAGAACACTAATTTCGCTGATCGATCTCAAAACCCTTTTTCACCTTAAAATCAATTTGAAATCATCCATAACTCAATGAATTTGAGATCTGATGATTGTAGGATCTTCCTCAAATAAAAACTAGCATAATTCAGTCAATTTCCATGTCAAAAACACCATATAATCCAATGAAAATTGATTGAGACTAGATATTGAACAAAAACCACAAAAACTCAACAAATCAAGAGCACTAAGGCTCTGATACCATATTGTTGGTCCATGTGATCGAAAAACAGTGCAAATGATGTGATGAAATCATGCTAAACAATGACAATTGAGAAGATAGAATACAATTCTAACTCATATTTGATAACAAAATGAACAATAACAATCAATAACATGAAGCACAATGATATTTCTGTGTAATAACTGCTTGGAATAGGTAACTTGCAACAATGATCCACAATTAGGGTTTTGCAAGCTTACCTTACAATGAAAATTAACAAAGTATATATAGCAGTTGTAGTTTCGCAGACAGTTTCGCTACCAGCGAAACTGTCATGCCAAAACTACAGTTTCGCCCGGCAGAACATAAGTTCGCCGAGTAAACTAGAACAACAAACTGTGAGCGAATTTACAGATTCGCTCACAGTTTCGCTGGACTGCTAAAAATACACAATTCTAAGAACATACAAAAGGAAACTAACAAAGTCCTATTACAAGTAAAGTAAACAAACTATACTAAGGTGAGTCCAACCTATACATGATCTTCAAGGACACATATGTTTTAGAAATAATATGTGTTAGTTTTAAGAAAAGCTACTCAAAGTTAATCATCCTAATAGCTGATATAAGATATTTAATTTTCTGCTCATTAAAAGCTTTGGTGAACAAATGAGCATATTGTTCATTTGTGTTAATTTTGACTAGTTTGATTAATCCCTTTTCAAATTTATCTCTAATCAAATGATACCTGATATTGATGTGTTTTGTCCTTGAGTGTTGTATAGGATTCTCTATAATAAAGATAGTACTGTTGTTGTCTATATGGATAGGAGTCTCTTTGAAGTTGAATCCATAGTCCAGCATCTGATTCTGAATCCAAAGTACTTGAGCACAGCAGCTTGCAGCAATGTATTCAGCTTCAACAATTGATGCAGAGACACAAGATTGTTTCTTTCATTGCCATGAGACTATCCTTCCACCAAGGAACTGACATCCCCCTGATGTAGACTTTGCACTCATATTGCAGCCACCATAGTCACTATCTGTATATGCACACAAATTAAAGTCAGAATTATTTGGATACCGAAGGCCAAGAGTTAAGGCACCTTTGAGATATCTTAAAATCCTTTTGACAGTGACCAGGTGTGACATCTTGGGGTTGGCTTGATATATTGCATAAATACATGTGGCAAATATAATATTAGACATGCTAGCTGTGAGGTACATAAGAGACCCAATCATAGCCCTGTAAAGATGTTCATCCATACACACCCCCTCAAGATCAGGTCCAATGGAGTGGTTTCTTGCTATGGGTGTCTTAGCAACTTTATAGTCAGTCATGTTGAATCTTGTAAGTATGTTTTGCACATACTTTGACTGACTAATGAAGATGTCACTGTCAACCTGCTTCACTTGAATTCCTTGAAAGAAATTGAGTTCTCCTATTGCTCTCATTTCAAATTTATTCTTCATCAGCTTCTCAAAGTCTTTTGCAGAGCTTTGAATTGGTTGACCCAAAAATAATGTCATCTACATATACTTGGACTACCATTAAGTCATTCCTTGTTCCTTTGATGAAGAGAGTTCCATCTATAGTACCCCTTTTGTAGCCATGTTGACAGAGATACTGAGATAGAGTCTCATACCACTTCCTTGGTGCTTGGTGCAGCCCATAAAGATCTTTATCAAGCTTGCAAACATAATCAGGATGATCAGGGGCTGCAAACCCAGGTGGTTGTTTGACATACGCCTCTCATCAATCACCCCATAAAGAAAAGCACACTTGACATCAAGTTGATAGACCTTGAAACCCTTGGATGCAGCAAAAGCTAAGAATATTCTAACAACTTCAAGTCTTGCCACAGGAGCAAAGACATCTGTGTAGTCAATTCCTTCTTCTTATGTCTATCCTTGAACAACTAGTCTAGCCTTGTTCTTGATGACAATCCTCTATCATCTTTCTTATTCCTGAACACCCATTTGGTTCCTATAGTAGTCTTCCCTTGAGGAAGAGGACATAGGTTCCAAACCTTTTGCCTTTTGATATGAAGCAGCTCGTCTTGCATAGCTTCAACCCAAGTTGCATCCCTTAAAGCCTCATCAACTTTCTTTGGCTCTATCTGGGATAGAAAACAAGAGTGGAGAAAAACATTTGCATCATGGGTTTGTCCTCTTGTCCTTACCCCTGTGTCAACATTTCCAATGATGTTTGTGGTGAATGAGACTTGTGAATCCTTAGTTAAGGGATTACAACAAGTTGTTTGGAGAGATCTAAATTAGAGAAATTTAGATCAGGCATTAAGGTTTCTCCCACCACATCAGGTCACTTATCAAGTGTAACTTGATCCAATAAGTATGTGACATCATTTATGTTATCTTCAATGGAGAGGTTGTCAGCATCAAGAAACTCTTGATCACTTCACCGCCTTCATTTCCTTCCTCGTTTGAAGCTCCTTTAGTTGAGTGTTTTGCCTCTACGCTAGAATTTAAAGGCATCTCAGATGTATCAGCTGAATTTGTCATTGCTGTGTTGATAGGAACTTCATTTGCAGGTTTAGTTACAACTGGAGCTGAAGTATTATAACTTGATGATCTTCTTAGCTCAAATCTTGGGTCAGGATCGCCTGTTGATAATAATATCTGTGGATACTAAAACATGCTCACAAGATTTGTTAAAACAGTTGGTAACTAAATCAAGATCAAAAAGCCAATCAGGACCAGAACCTTTCACACTAGGAGTGTGCTCATTGAAAGTCACATTGGCTGACTCCTCAACTACTCTAGTTCTGAGATTGTATACTATATAAGCCTTAGCTTGAGAAGAGTATCTAATAAAATGTCCATCATCTGATTTTTCATCAAACTTGGCAATTTGATCCTTCGTATTCAAGATGTTGCAAGGACATCCAAATGACCTGAGAAAACAAATGAAAGGTTTCCTCTTGTGCCAAAGTTCATAAGGAGTCTTACCATGTGTCTTAACTACTAAAACTCTATTTTGCACATAGCTCTGCCCAGAAGGTGATGGGTAGTTTAGAGTCAGACAACATAGTTCTTGCAACTTCAATTAGTGTCTTGTTTCTCCTCTCAACAACACCATTTTGTTGAGGAGTCCTGGGAGCACTATATTATCTTGTAATACCTTTTTCATCATAAAATTTATCAAGGATTTGGTTCTTGAATTTAGTTCCTTGATCACATCTTATAGTTTTGACCGTGTGATCACATTAATTCTCAATCTTTAAGATATAATTCTTCAGAATCTCAGGGGTCTCATCCTTAGTTCTAAGAAAGAAGACCCAAGTGAACCTTGTAAAATCATATATGATCATCAAACAGTAAGAGCTCCTTCATAGACTCATTACACTGGTGGGGCCAAATAGATCCATATGTAATAAGTGTAGGGGAGTAGTGATTGAGTTTCTTTCCTTTGGCTTGTGAGATACCTTGTGTTGCTTCTCTTCGAGGCATGCAACACAGTGGTCATCACTTGTAAACTCTTTCTTTGGCATTCTAGTTACCAAATCATTTTTGATTAATTTATTCATGTTTTTAAAGTTTACATGGCACATTGTTTTATGCCAGAGGAAAGACTCATATTTGTTTTAGATAGAAAGCATGAAACTTCTCTTGAGGGAGATGTTTCTTGCAAATCCATCTTGTACATGTCCCCTTTCTTGGGGGCTCTGAGTAGGATATGCTCATGAGGAGTGACCACCCCGGGCATGAGAACAATGCACTCATGCTCAGTAAAGAGCATGTTATGACTCTGATCACAAAATTGAGATACACACAAAAGTTTATATCCAAGCTCTTTGACAAAGTTTACCTTCTCAATGTTGAGCTTACCATTTGTGACCCTGCTCCTTCCAGTTATGTAACCTCCAGCATCTCCTCCAGAAGCAACTGGTCCTCCATCAATTTTTTCTAACTTTTGGAGTAGTGACCTATTGCCTGTCATGTGCTTGGAACAACCCTTATCAATGATCCATACATTCATGTTTGTCTTGAGTTGTTCCTACACAAAAGATATGGTTACCTACATTTGGAAACCCAAGCCTTATTGGTCTTGGGCTCATCAAAAGAAGTTGAGGACAATGCAACAGTAATTGATCCTATTGTCATGTTTTGAAGATCATTTGCTGATGTTAATGAAAAACTTTCAGTCACTTGGTCTTTCTTTGTCTTCCACACCACCTTTCGAAGCTTAGACTTGAGCTTCATCTCTTCGGAAGTTTTGATAACTTTGAAGTTTTGATGACAGGACCTTCGGAAGATCTTGCTAACACTACAGCAGGCTTTAGTACTTCGGAAGTATTCCTTTCTTCCGAGACCAAATTTTCTTACGAAGGTAAGTTTCCACTTGTCTTCTCCTTCATTTTGGAGCTTCCGAAAGGAAACGTTTTTCCTTCCGAAGCTTGCTTCTTTTTCAAACTCTCAGAAATTTTTCTTCTTGGTCATGTGGACAGTACTTTTTGGATTTTAGAGACAATCTTTAGCAAGATGAGAGGCACTCCCACACATAAGACAGTCTATTTTCTTCTTTCTAAGAGTCTTCTTCCGAGAAAAACGCTGAACTTGATCACTTTCCTTCTCCATATTCATATTTGCAGATGCAGTTGCAATTCTTTTAGGGAGAGAACTACCTTGGAGCTGGATGGTTCAGGTTGTGTAGCAGTGTTACACAACTGATCAGCCTTCTTCTTGATGTTGGGATGGTTTGGACATGAACTAGAACTCTTAGTACTAGAGTTCAAGTTTGTGTCTTTAGCCTTAATCACCTCAAAACCTGCAGAGATGAAGACTTGTTTCTGCATAAAGTTAAAGGTGGCCTTGATCTCTTGAGCCTTCTTGAACTTCCTCTTGGCCTTTCTTATCAAGTTCTTTCTTTTTGACTCGGTCACCCTAACTCTTTTACTCTCCTCAGAGGATTAGTGACCCTTCTTAGAATGCTCTTCTTTACATTTCTCAGAAACATCCTTCACCTTTTCCTCTTCATCCTCTTCACTCATGGGGTCTATGAAAGGAAGCTCAACTTCACAAGTTCTACACCTAGGAGATCTTACAGACAAGATTGTGTGTGGAGGAGCTATTTCACTAGATCCTAGTCCCTCTTTATTCTGATAACAAACTTTTGCATGTAGGGATAAGGATATTATGTTCTTGAAGGTCTTTTCTTCAAGAACATATTTTTCTGCAGTGGCTTTGCTGATCAAAAGCTCAGTCTGGCATTCAGTCAACTTAGTTATGAGATATTTTATCTGAGTCCTATAGTTGGTATGTTCATGTTTAAGAGTTAAAATGGTTTTCTCTAAGTCCTATATCTTTAGTTTGTAATCATTTTCAGCTCTTTTAAAATCAGATTTTAAAATATTTAAAGACTCAAGATCAGATCCCATTTGTACGTTGTAGGACCTGTATCTATTTAGTTTAGCAATGCATTCAGGTGTATAAAGATGTTCCAATACCTTGGCTTCATCATGATCTCCCATAAGTGTTTGGTTAGGAGATGTATCTTCCATCTGAATGCTCCAGTCAAAGCCTCCTTCTTCAACAGCAACTACAGCTTGCTGCTTTGGCTTCTCATTCTGGGTGGTTCTCTTAGTGTAGTTTGGTCTAGCTTGTGTTTGGCGACCATTTGTCCTTGGTGCCTTACACTCCCTTGCAAAGTGATCCATCTGGTTATAGTTGTAACACTTTACTTTGCTTTTGTCCAGCCCAAACTTTCCACTGGTTCTATTGCTTGGAAACTTCCTCACTGTCCTCTTGTAGAATTTCTTGGCTCTATGAGTGAGAAGAGCCATTTGTTGAACTATCTCCATGTATTCCAGATCATCTAGATGGATACAGTCCAGATCTTCAAGGGTGAAGAGAAAGTTGCCTGTGCTTTCATCAAAAGACACAAAGGCTTATGAAGAGCTTGTATTTTGGAATGGGCTTCCTTAAGTGTAGCTTTCTCTTGGTTTCTCCGGCAAGGTAATGAAAAGACTCTTTATGATTTGTCAGGGTAGCAGATAAGATGATGTTGTGGTTCTCTACTATCTCTTTCAACCACATGAAGGGTAAACTCAGTTGATTGCTGGAGTTACCAGATGAACTTTGAATATTCATCTCCATCTGGTACCATACAACTCTATCAGAGTAAGAATCTTAAGGTTCTGAATTCTCTGGATAACAACACAATAATGTGTCCATTGTCTAGGAAGAGAGGACATGAACTTCCTTACAATTTCATTGTTCTCAAGAGTCACTCCAACATCCATTAAAGTGTTCATAATCTCAAAATACCTTAAATATTGCTGAGTCATGGTTTCACCTGCTTTGAATGTAAATTTTTTAAACTGTTGCTTCTATAGATCCTTCTTGTTCTCCTTGGCTTCAGTTGACCCCTCATACATCAGCTTCACTGCATCCCATAGTCGTTTAGCTGTTTTGCACTTCTTGAAGCCTCTGTATATGGAGTTGGGAAGAGCAGTTTGAAGGGCTGTCATGGCTTTCTGATCAATATCTATTCTCTTCATGTCTTCTTCAGAATAGTCAGCCACGACCTTTGAAATCATACCACCCCCAGCAGCAGCTGAAGAGGTGCTTGGTATGTGAGGTCCTGTGTTAGTGCTCTAGAAAGATTAACATGTTGTCTTTAGTTGTCTTTTTAATACTTTGTAATAGTATAGGGACTAGTTTTGTAATTAGTTAGTTCCTTTTTGTTTTATTATAAATAGCTTAGACTTACAGGTAGTAGGTAACTAGTTGAATTCAAACCTGCTTACATACTTTGTAATTGTCTTTGCTTGATATTAATGAAACCATGAATTTTTTTGAAATCTTGCTTGATTTGATTACGTTGTTTGTATTTTATTGAATTGTGTTCATACATCATCACAGATTGGTACATTTGATCCTATCAAATAGTATCAGAGCTGTTGGTAAGCTGTTAGTGAGTAATTTTTGAAGTTGTCAAACTCAAAAATTTCACTGAATCTGTGATTGATATACAATTTAATTGAAAATTTGTGAATTTCAGATGTGTTTCATCATCAGAAACATGATTTGAATCACTACTAGCAGTTAAATTCATCAAATTCAAGTCAATTTGTTGAATTTGTGTTCGAAAAAGGTTTATATTTTTCGGACTGAAAATCTCAAATTTGCTTGATTTGTTGTTGATATTGAAATAAATTGATGTTAGAAGAATGATTATCGGTATAAAACATGCTTAATTGGAAAGTTTCAATCGTATTCATCAACATTTGAAGAATTCAGAAGATTTGAGTTAGTTACATTCATATGAACATGATGAAATGTGGCGCATGAGCTGAGATTGACTGAAAATTTGTCTAAGTGTTAGGCGTTTGACTACTGCTTAGGCGCATTAACACTGTGTGGACGTTTTCTAGTTCAGACGTTTGACCATTGTTGAAGAGAAAAAAGCCAGACGCATCATCTTTGTTGAGATTGATTATAAGTGTTTAGACGTTTGACAACTGTTGAGGCGCTTTACAACTGTTTAGGCGCATGACAACTATTTAGGCGCTTTTGAACTGTTTAGGCGTTTTTCAACTGTTCAGGCGTTTTTAAACTGTTTAGACGTATCAACTTGGGCGTATTGAAAAATTTTCTAAGGCATTCCCTTAGACGTTTCTCAACTCAGGCGCATCAACTGTTTGGGAGTATAATCATTGTTCAGGCATATCACCTTTGACACTTAGAATTTTTTTTTAAAACAAAATTTTTCAAAAACTTTTTCATTCATTTTCTTAATTCAAAATCTAAGAAAAACAACAAAAATATAAGAATGGTGAAATCAGAAGATTCTGAAAATAGAGTTCCACAACTTAAAAATAGAGTTGATTTCCAAAATTGGTCTCTGAGGCTAAAACAACATTTTAATTCTATTGACACTGATCTTTGGAAATCTATAGAAAAAGGACCATACATTCCTATAATCACAGATGGGCCTGACAGAGGGTTTGTTTATACTAAAGATTCTCCAGAACCATACCCTGAAGATGGTCTTCAAGGAGATGATTTGAAAAGAGTAAAGAATGATATCAAAGCATATTCATTGATGTGTAAAGGACTACCTTTGGAAGTTCTTGCAAGGCTTGATGCATATCAAACTGGATACACTCTATATAAAGCCTTAAAGATCATTTGTGAAGGAGGCAAGGAGATTCAAAATCTAAAAAAACAAAAGTTGAAAAGAGAATTAGAATTGTTTCAACATTTTTCTGGAGAAACCATAAAGCAGATGATGAACAAATTTGTTCAACTTACAACTGAGATGTCAACAGCTGGTATTAAGCCTGATCATGAAGATCTATATCTTAGATTACTCAATGCTTTACCCTCAACATGGAAACAAACAGTTACCTTACTAAAGCATATTGAGAAGTTCCCTATGGATCTAGATCTACTTATTGCCAAGATAGAGTCAGTAGAGATTAATGAAAGCTCAAGGAACAATGATAGAGCAGCATCAATGTCTCAGTATCAGTTTGTTGCTTCTCTTGCAACCACTATTGAGAATGCATTCATGGCAAAGAGTGAGAAAAGTACAGAAGAAGAGGGAGATTTTTTTGTTGGAGCAGGATTTTTCACTGACTCATTATTTACCAATGCTCCTGCTTATACAACTCAGTCTCATTCTCAATCTCCTCCTAAATCTAAGTCTCAAACATCTAATGATCAAACAGAGACTTCTTCATCTAACTCTGCTAAATCTAGCAAAGTTAAAGATGTGATAAACATCCTATTAGAGGATGAAGAGTCTAAAACTGCATTCACTGCATTTATGGCTAGTTTTCAAGCATATCATGGTAGCCATTTAACTCAATTAGATTTTGTTTTGCAGGATTTGTTTGAGATGGATCCTGAAGATGTTGAAGAGATGGACTTAAACTGGCAGATGGTGATGATAGCTTACAGGACACAAAAACATTCATATGTTAACAAGAAGTACAAGCAAGTGCTAACAAGACTGTTGGGTTTGACAAGTAAAAATCTAGATGTTTTAACTGTAATAGTTATGTTCACTTCTCCAGAGAATGCAAAGCTCCAAGGAATAATGGAGGAAGTGCTCAATCAAGTTCTAGCAATCAAAGGTTTCAACCAGCTCAGAAGACTTTTCAAAAGCCTTATCAAAGTCTTCCTATGCCTGAGCTTAAAGATGAAACAAAATCATCTGATGAAACCAAGAAAGCTTTAGTAGTCAGCATTAAAGATGGTTATGATTGGAGTGCATATGCAGATCAGTTTACTAATGATTTAACATCAAGTTTATCTCTTATTGCAGAAATTCAAGGAGAAGATTGGTCAGAAAACAATGATCCAAAGGTGGAAAGTGAGAATGAAGAAGATGAGTATGATTGGAGTGACAAATCTGATCCTAAGGAGGATACAGATGAAGTAGCTCTAATGGCACAATCTGATCAACCTAAGGTTGACACTTCATCTTCAAAATCTGAAACCATATCTCCAAAATTCCATGAAATCCCATCTGAAGTGAGAGAAAAACTCTGCACTAAATCATGCTATGAACATGTTGAATACTATAGAAACTACTCATTCAAAATCTGTGAGAAGCTAAAACAAGAAGAGTCTATGCATAGCAAACTAAAATCTGATCCTAAAATAGCAGATCAAAAGATTATCTCTCTTCAAACTTCATGGAACAAAACTATAAAAGATTTAGAAATTGTTTCTAAACAATTGGAAGAGATGACCAAAAATCTTGAACAGGAGAAGATAGCACATGTTGCTACTCAAATGGATGTAGCTAAAGTAAAAAGTTCAAAAATGATTGTAGAAAAACTGGTAAGTGAAAGAAAAGATAAACAAAAAGCAGGGTTAGGTTTCACTCATGAACCTATGCCTGAATCTATTACAAACACTCTACCAGAGAATTTCAATACACATGATCATTCTTCTGAGAATAAAGCTAATCTTAAAGCTTTTCAAATCAAAAACAAGAATTCAGAAGAAGAAAAGGAAAATGTACAAGTGTTTGTTGAAAATGATCAAGAAAAGATTAAAAATGGTCATCCAATCAATATAAACTCTTATGAACCAAAACAAACAAAAAAACCACTTCTGATCAAATTCATGTTGTATTAGAAGACGTGAAAGTTCAAAGCAAAGGAAAAAGATCACAACAGGTAGGAACATCAGAAGATTCAAACACCATAAATCTGAAAACAGTTCAATCGAGAAAAGGAATCTTCTTCTGAAGATGTTCAATCTGAAAGTAAACCAAGTTCTTCTAAATCAAAGAATCAAAGAAGAAGAAAGAAATCATCAAAAACAACATCTAACACAAACAAAAGTTTAGAAAATTGATCAAAGCAACAAATCAAGCAACAAAACTTAAACCGATAAATTTGTGTCAGCTGGTTTGTTAAATATGAATTCTCTTCAAAACAACAAAGTAAATATTATGAACAAATCTCACTCTGATCTGAAATCAAGTTCAGATTCTAAGACTTCCGCTGTAGCAAAAAGATTTGTTCCTAATGCATTCAAGAAGGAAGTTCATGTTAAACAAATGCGAAATAATTTGGCACAAAATCAAACTGTGAAAAATGAAAGACAAAAGATTAACTATTTGACACCAAAATCAAACATTGTGTCAATGTCAAAAGTTAACAAAAAGTTGTTTTTAACTCCACAAAAGCACTGTGAAATTTGTGACATGAAAAATCACAATACTGCTGTGTGCTATTTCAACAAGTACTGTCACATATGTGACATGAGAAACCATTCAACAGTAGATTGTTATTTTCACAAATACTTTACTTATTGTGATGAAAAGACTCACAATACTGCAAATTGTTACTTTAGAAATAGATCTCTTACTAGAGGATTTGCAAATTCAAACATGAGCAAAGGTTATGTTAATCCTCAATATTTGAGAAATCAAACTGATGGATTCCAAAAATTCAATAATCAACCTTCTTTAGGTTTGAGATCATTTAAAAAGAATAATTATGTGAGATCTAAACAAAATATGCAAGAACAGTTCATACCAAGATCTGTAAGGATGACTAATAAAAATGTTAGTCATCAATACATTGCAAAAGTTGATCAATCAAATGATATGAATGTTCTCAAAAATAAATCAAACAATTTCTAAAATAAAATTGGTAAATTCATCAAGAATAAACCTGATTTGAATAATCTTCATTACAAACAATTTACAATTGTTGATAAATTTGGAAAACCCAAGACCATCTCGGCTTGGGTAGATATCTCAACTTAATTTTCTTGTTGTGCAGGTACGCCCAAAAACCACTCAATACATGGTATGTGGATAGTGGGGTAGCCAGCATATGACAGGCAATCCTGCCTTGTTACAAGATTTTAAGTTAAAAGATGGAACACACGTCGCCTTTGGTGGTGATGCTGGAGGAAAAATAACCGGAGAAGGAACAGTATCAAATGGGATAATAAGCTTTGATAAAGTCAACTTTTATTAGCAGTTGAACTTTAATCTTTTAAGCGTATCTCAAATATGTGATAAATCATACCCTGTTCTATTTGATGATTCATTATGTTATGTTTTGAAGTCAGGTTTTAAGATAAGCAAAGATTGGATGATTGTTACAGATGAAAGAGATAGAGATGTATACAAGCTGGATATGTCTCATTGATCCTACAACTGAAACACACATGCCTAAATTGCAAGGCATCAAAGATGAAAGCAGCTTTGGCATAGATGTCTCGGACATTCAAATTTCAAGAATATGAACCAAGCTCATAGCAGGAAAATCATTCATTGACTTCCATCTAGAAGTTTGCAACAACTGACACTGCTCGCATGTTTGAAGGGAAAGCAACACAGAGCGTCTTAATAAGTCCAAGCTCATAAACTCACATCCAAACCTCTTCAAATGTTACTATGTGAAGGGTTTTGTAGATGTTTATCAAAGACATATTAACCATTTAACATGTAAAACGCAGCGGATTTTCAGTTCAAAATAGTTTATGTATCATATACATATGTTAAATCAAAACCCAAAACAAGGATCTTATTATATGGAATAACACACTATCACAACATACATATCAACCATACATTTACTACCTTTAGAAACGTGGAATGGAGGCTAGGAGATGATGTTGAATGTCAAGACTTCAAAGTAGAAATCCTCAAGAGATGATACCCCAAGCTTCCTCCAAACACCCACTTGCTAGGTCTTGCAACACCAACCTCAAAGACACTCTTGAAGATCAATTTTTCCAGCCAAAACAACACTTGTTTTAAGCTGAAAATGCTTCTAATTCAGCCCTAAAATCCGAATTTTAGAGAGAGAGATTAGAGAGAATGCTTTTGCTATGTGTGTGTGAGAGAAGGGTGTTTCTTGGAAGAGTGTTGTGTTTAATAAGTATTGCAAGGACCAAGATAAGTCATCAAGGCCTTGCATGCCCCAAGGGCGGCCGAAATGGACTTTGAGAGTCCCTCTCATTTTGAATTTTTATTCAAAAAATCACCCTTGCACTCTATTTATTTATAAGATTAAAACCCTTTTATCTTATAAAATTAATACACTTTTGTTTAATATTATTTAACCAACTTAAATAATAGAAACAAGTAATTTCTCATGAACAATTATCCATATAATGTTCTTCATTATCAAAAGCAATGTTTTAGAAAACCCGGTTTCTATGTTGGTGCTTATATTTACTTGTTTAATCTTATCAACGAATAAATATTTATCGGTGTTTGTTTTGCTTGTTATTGGGTATGACCCGACTTGGATCATATCACACTAGCCACATCAATTTAGTATGTATCTTGGGCAGATCAAATCCTTCAATCTCCCACTTGCACAAGATTCATAGAGAATTGATGCAAGTAGCAAATAACGCCTAGCAACGGTTTGCTACCCCTAATGTATATGACTAAGTGCCATTCAATAACATCATCCCTTTCAAGTACCCTACTTGAATATGATTTAGGTGAATAAATCATTTATCCTTTTGTTACAGATGTCATGTTAAATCCTAGAGACATAGAATTGTCATTCTCCGTTGATTTAACTTTAACAGGCCTTAGACATCTAACTCTCAACGAATAAGAGGAACAAATTCCATCTTGACTACATACGTCTCTCACAATCACCTTATATTATACCCGAACCCAGCCTTATGTACTGCCAATATTTCAGAACAGCAAAGAACTAACTCAAAGTACAATACTTGGTGAATATCAAGACCCAATATGTATCTCAGGTATGAGGATACAATGATATTCGCCTTTACTCAATATCTCTTATGACTAATCACAAAGATTCCATGCAGAAATAATTGAGAGCGGGTCAGTCCAATATCCATATCCCATAGATATCAATGAACCTTGGTAGCAACGTCTTGCTCTATATTCATACTTAGTGAATATCAACCAATCCAAGTTCATTATAGTCTTACATTCATAGTTGTTCCCACAAGTACGATCGACTACGGACGTTTAGAATAACTTACTTATTCACGGATTAAAACATGTTAAAATAGAAGAACAAATGAAAATTATAACCATAAATTAAGTCAAATTTCATAAGTTCCAATATCCAAATACAAAATTTGATCAAGTCCAATTACTAGAATATCGAAGTCCTAAGGCACAAGTATGACTTTCATGCTTTGACCTGTCAAGGAGCTTCGTGAATGGATCCGCAATGTTTTGATCGGTGTGAACTTTGCGAATACATATCTTTCCCTTTTCAACTTCATCCCTAATGTAGTTGAATCTCCGTTCAATGTGCCGGGTCTTTTGATGAGCACGAGGTTCCTTGATTTGAGCAATCGCGCCCTCGTTGTCACAAAAGATCTCTAGGGGGTCTTGAATGGTAGCAACGACCCCTAGATCAGCAATGAACTTCCTAAGCCACGCAGCTTCTTGAGCTGCCAGTGAAGCGGCGATGTATTCAGATTCTGTTGTAGATAATGCCACTACATCTTGCTTTGAGCTCTTCCAAGAGACCGCTCCTCCATTCATAATGAAGACATATCCCGACTGTGATCGAGAATCATCTCGATCAGTTTGGAAACTTGCATCTGTGTAACCCTTTACCACAAGCTCCTCCTCACCAGATCCATATATTAAGAACATGTCCTTAGTGTTCCTAAGGTATTTCAAAATACTTTTAACAGCCATCCAATGACTATTACCAGGATTCTGCTGATATCTGCTTGTCATACTTAGAGCATATGACACGTCCGGCCTAGTACATATCATTGCATACATGATGGATCCTATGCAGACGCATATGGGACTCCACTCATTCTTTCTTGTTCAACCTTTGAACTAGGGCATTGAGATGAGCTCAATATAGTCCCCTTTTGAATAGGTACCAGACCTTTCTTAGAATTCTCCATCTTGAACCTTTTCAAGATCTTATCAATGTATGCACTTTGGTTTAAACCTATCAGTCGTCTTGATCTATCCCTATAGACCTTTATACCCAAAATATAGGTGGCTTCACCAAGATCTTTTATGGAAAAACAGCTTCCAAGCCAGGCTTTTACACCATCCAAGGTTGGAATGTCGTTTCCAAATAGTAAAATGTCATCAACATATAATACAAGGAAGGTGATAGTGCTCCCACTAGCTTTCTTATATACACAGGCTTCATCAGCGTTTTTGATGAAGCCAAATTTCTTTACTTCATCATCAAAACGGTGATTCCAGCTTCTTGATGCTTGTTTCAATCCATAGATTGACTTCTTTAACTTGCATACCTTTTCAGGATGTTTTGGATCGACAAAACCTTCAGGCTGTTTCATATGGACATCTTCCTCAAGATATCCATTAAGGAAAGCGGTTTTGACGTCCATTTGCCATATCTCATAGTCATAATATGCTGCTATGGCAAATAATATCCTAATAGACTTTAGCATTGCCACAGGTGAAAAGGTTTCATCATAATCAACCCCTTGAGTTTGAGTGAAACCTTTTGCTACAAGTCTAGCTTTATAGGTATCCAAGTTTCCATGCATATCGGTTTTCTTCTTGAAAACCCACTTACTCCCAACTATCTTGGACTTAAGAGGTGGTGTAACCAATTCCCAGACTTGGTTATCATACATGGATTGCATCTCAACGTTCATGGCTTCTTGCCATTTGTCACAATCAGGTTTTGACATTGCATCTTGGTATGTGGTTGGTTCATCTGAATCTACCACATAGCATCCATCCATGAAAAATCCATATCTCTCAGGAGGAACACTAATTCTACCAGATCTGCGAACGTTTTGTGTATTTTGATCATCCATATGATCATTCTCAACATCCTCATGTTGATTGCTAGTATTAACCAATTGTGTATCTTCTTGTGAATCATGGACCTCTTCAAGTTCCACTGTTCTTCCGCTAGTTTCTTCCAAAAGAAACTTAGTTTCCAAGAACTCTGCCTTTCGAGCAATAAACACTTTCTGCTCTGTCGGATCATAGAAATAATATCCAATACAATCTCTAGGATATCCGATGAAGATACACTTCGTGGATCGCCCTTCCAGTTTGTTTTGAGTGTATTGCTTAGGATAAGCTTCACACCCCCAAACTTTCAAATATGATAATGATGGAACCCTTCCATGCCATACTTCGAAAGGTGTCCTTTCCACTTTCTTGGTTGGGGCCATATTTAAAATACGGGCCGCGGAGAGCAACGCGAAACCCCAAAATGACAGAGGTAGTGTACTTCTAGCCATCATAGATCGAACCATATCCAATAGAGTTCGATTCCTCCTCTCAGACACACCATTATGTTGTGGTGTTCCAGGTGGAGTAAGTTGTGAGACAATCCCACAACTTCTAAGATACTCTTGAAATTCACTACTTAGGTATTCACCTCCTCTATCTGTGCGAAGAACCTTGACCGTTTTGTTGAGTTGATTTTCAACTTCATTCTTGAATATTTTGAACATTTCAAAAGATTCATGTTTGTGTCTTAACAAGTACACATACCCATAACGACTATAATCATCGGTAAAGGTAATGAAGTATCTTTCACCATTCCTAGTCATTGGTTTAAAAGGTCCACATACATCCGAATGTATGATCCCTAATAAATCTTTCGCCCTTTCATTAGTCCCACTAAAAGGGGCCTTTGTCATTTTACCTTGTAAGCAAGACTCGCACACATCGAATGAATCATTTTCATTGGTTTTCAAAAGACCGTTCTTTTGAAGTTTATGCATACGATTCTTATTTATGTGTCCAAGGCGACAATGCCAAAGATAGGAATCATTCAAATCTAATTTGAGCCTTTTGGTGGTTGCTTGGTACATTGAGCTATCATATGTTGTGTTATCATGAACCAATTCATAAATACCATTACAAGGAATAGCCTTAAAATAAAACACATGATTCAAAGTAACATGAATATCATTGTCAACAAATTTGAAATCATAATCATATTGTCTTAAACGGGAAACAGAAATGATGTTCCTAGTCAAACTAGGAGCATACAAAATATTCTTTAAAATAACTTCCAAACCACTTGGAAGCTTCAAAACATAGTCTCCTTGGGCTTCCACATGAACCTTTGCACCATTGCCCATGAAGAGACTAACTTCCCCTTTTGAATAATGCTTACTTCTTTTGAACCCCTGCAACAAATTGCAAATATGAGTTCCACATCCGGTATCTAATACCCATGTGTTAGAAGAAATTACATTTAGCTCAACATGTATCATAAAGATTGTACCTGAGGTTTGCCCGTCCTCTTCGACCTCAACGCTTTGAGATAGACCGGACAATTGCGTTTCCAATGGCCTACCTCACCACACTCAAAACAAGGGTCATCTTGAGCAACCTTTTGCTTCTTTTCTTTTGGTTTGGGGGGTTCCATTTTTGCCTTTCCCTTTCCCTTGACGTGCCCCTTCCCTTTGGCAACGCTTGCCTTAGGGTTGGGGAGGTGCCTCTTCCTACTACCTCCTTCATTGATCGTAAGGACCGGCAGAACCTTTCTACCCATGCCCGCCTCGGCCGTTTTTAGCATTGAATGAAGCTCACCAATGCTCTTGTCCCAACCATTCATGTTATAGTTCATAACAAAACTATCAAACTTCTTTGATAGAGAGTTGAGGATCAAATCCGTTGCCAACTCGTTGGACACACGACAGTTAAGCCTTTCGAGGCGATCAATGTGGCTCTTCATCTTAAGAACGTAGGATGACACCGATTGGGTCTCGTCCATCCGACATGCATGGAGCGCTCGAACCGTTTCGAAGCGCTCCACCCTTGATTGTTGTTGGAACATTTCCTTCAACTGGGTGATCATGTCGAAGGCATTGTGGTTTTCAAAGTCCTTTTGCAAGTCGGGAATCATACTCGCTAGCATGAGACATGAGACTTGCACGGAATCCTCGGTGTACTTGACCCACTCGGCAAAGGCCTCAACGTCACTCTCATCGGGTTGATCGGGAATGGGATCGTCTAACACATAGGACTTCTTTTCTGCTTGAGAACTATTCTCAAGTTTCGATACCAATCCATGAAGTTCCCATGGTTTAGACGTTCCTTTTCGAGGATCGTTCTTAGTGATAGGTTATGGACGGTCGGGATAGCGTTGTTGTTGTTAGCCATCTACAATATTACAAAGTTCAAATTTTAGTATTTCGATGTTTAAGCAATTTTTAATTATTAATACCCTTTTATGTCTCATAGACAATTAATAATTAAAACTAGAATCCAACGTTACATTTAAATATCGGTTAGGTGACCTTTATCCCTTTATTTAAATTAACAAGGTAGTCAACATTTTGACAATTGTAACCCATTACAATTTCTAGTTTTTATGGGATCGTTTTAAACATCTTATGTTTAGTTTGACATGTTAATCCCATCAACACCGTTTGTACGTCATGCTTCGGTGATCCTAATGCATGATTTCCAAATCAAGTCGTCCTAGTTAGACACACGTGTGATATCACTAATATAAGTGGTTAGGTGACCTTTATCCCACAAATATAGTAATTTCACCTCAACTTCTCAAGTTTCTACACATTATGGTTAGGTGACCTTTATCCCATAAATAAGTTACAAGTGAATTGAGTGTTGTTCAAAAGGATGGTGTTAAACTTGTTTTTAAAAAAAGGGTTTTGAAGTTTCTAAAACTTATACCTTGAAGTTTCTAAAACTTAGTTATAGAAAACCTTTTATACCATACAACTTGTATGCATTCAAATGCATGGTATTATTTGAAAAACAATTTTTAAGGTTCCTTTTAATAAAACCCATTTTTATTAAATCATTAACCCTTAATAAACTCATTTTATTAATCCATTTAATGATTATAAAGAACCATTTTTATGCTTGATGCGCCATAGTTGTTAAACTAGTTTGTCAATTTTCAATCCAAACAAAACACACAACCAAGATAACCAAACAATCAACCAAACATAATATAATAAGTGCACAACCAAAGCCAATAATTTTGAACACACTTGCTTGCCATAACAAGTGTGTTAAGGGGTCAATCCAAAGGTAAAACATGACACATTGTTGAGTTGATGAACTCCCACTTGAACTTGCATCCAAATGCTTCAAGTATGCCTTTTGTGTTGTGATTCCATCATCATCTTTAGGCTTCCTTTATGTATTACAAAACAGCCCCAAAAGCTTATTACATAGAAAAGGTCCTAATACATTTTCTAGTAAAATAAGATACAAGCTAATCTATTTATTACATACCAAATGAAATAAATAAATTACATATGCTTTATTACATCCAAATGAAACACAACCACAAATAATCAATCACAAGGTCATGGCTAGGCTTTGTGCACTTAGAACACATCCAAACAAGTCCAAAATCTATAATATGGCAGCCCCTTTAACCCAAGTTTTTGGCCAACACAAACCAAGAACATGTGGGTTTATGTCCAAACAAACAAACCATCATATGATCTATATTTTTCAAGATCTTTACATGCATATAAAGTAACATCTTGAAACAAAGGGACTTCCATGTAAAGAAATTTCCAGCCCACTTTTTAGAGGAAAAAGGACCCGAAAATTTCATGTTGGAAGCATGTATCCATATAATCCGGCTCTAGATGCCATTGAAGGGTTTTGTAGATGTTTATCAAAGACATATTAACCATTTAACATGTAAAACGCAGCGGATTTTCAGTTCAAATAAGAGTTTATGTATCATATACATATGTTAAAGCAAAACCCAAAACAAGGATCTTATTATATGGAATAACACACTATCACAACATACATATCAACCATACATTACTACCTTTAGAAACGTGGAATGGAGGCTAGGAGATGATGTTGAATGTCAAGACTTCAAAGTAGAAATCCTCAAGAGATGATACCCCAAGCTTCCTCCAAACACCCACTTGCTAGGTCTTGCAACACCAACCTCAAAGACACTCTTGAAGATCATTTTTTCCAGCCAAAACAACACTTGTTTGAAGCTGAAATGCTTCTAATTCAGCTCTAAATCCGAATTTTAGAGAGAGAGATTAGAGAGAAATGCTTTTGCTATGTGTGTGTGAGAGAAGGGTGTTCTTGGAAGAGTGTTGTGTTTAATAAGTATTGCAAGGACCAAGATAATTCATCAAGGCTTGCATGCCCCAAGGGCGGCCGAAATGGACTTGAAGAGTCCCTCTCATTTTGAATTTTTATTCAAAAATCACCCTTGCACTCTATTTAATTTATAAGATTAAAACCCCTTTTATCTTATAAAATTAATACACTTTTGTTTAATATTATTTAACCAACTTAAATAATAGAAACAAGTAATTTCTCATGAACAATTATCCATATAATGTTCTTCATTATCAAAAGCAATGTTTTAGAAAACCCGGTTTCTATGTTGGTGCTTATATTTATTTGTTAATCTTATCAACGAATAAATATTTATCGGTGTTGTTTTGCTTGTTATTGGGTATGACCCGACTTGGATCATATCACACTAGCCACATCAATTTAGTATGTATCTTGGGCAGATCAAATCCTTCAATATGGACCTTTTTGGACCAACAAATGTCAAGAGTATTGACAGAAATCATATTTGTTCGTTATCATTGATGACTATACAAGATTTTTCATGTTTTATTTCTAATGCCAATCTGAACGGCTATTTACGAAAAGAATTTATCACTAAAGTTGAAAATCAATTAGAAAAGTAAAGTGAAATTAATAAGAAGTGATAATGGAACGGAATTCAAAAATGCTAACATTGAAATGTTTTGTGCACAGAAAAGGATAGATCATCAGTTCAGTGCTCCCAGAACTCCTTAACAAAATGGAGTTGCTGAAAGGAAGAATAGAACACTGATTGAAGTTGCTCGTTCTATGTTAGTTGATGAAAAAATTCCTATCACTTTTTGGGATGAAGCTATATCAACTGCGTGTTTCGTTCAAAACAGAATCTTAATTGTGAATGATAAAATGAAAACTCCATATGAGTTAATGTTTGGTAGGAAACCAAACATAAATTTTCTAAAATCATTTGGTTGTCCTGTTATGATTCTTAATTCAAATGATCAATTAGGGAAATTTGAAGCAAAAACTGATAATGGATTTTTCGTTGGATACGCATCTGTTTCAAAAGCTATAGAGTGTACAACTCCAGGACAAATATAATTCTTGAAACATTCAACGTTAATTTCTAGAAAATTCTTTTCCATCAGTTTCAAATGGTCCTGTATTGTTATTTGATTTAGATTCATTATCAAACTCTCTTCAATCTAACTTGTTTAATCAACCAAATTGTCTTGATTCTACAGGTAAGAAGAACTCTAGAGGAGATCTTGGATCTTTCAGTGAGGATTCAGATTTTGATGACCCAGATGATTCTAGCTCAGACTACCCATTTTTATTATTTGTCAAGGACTCAACAATACAATTTGATGACAATAATCATGATAATACAGTTTCAGATCATTCAGTTTCAATTGATCAGGAAGGATCACAACATTTTCCTAATGATGGTAATGAGTTTGTGCTACCTGAGTCTGGAACATTATCCATCTCTGGTGATGTAGTTGATACTGGTAACTTTGATTACTTTATTAACTCACCGACTCAAGTTCCAAACTTCAATCCACATTCTTCTACTTTGTTACATGAGCTTTCCAACTTGAACCAAACAAATCTGGATGTTAATGTTTAATGTGATGAGATTCCAACATCTCGTATTCACAAGAATCATCCAATGTCTCAGATTATTGGTCCATTGAATGAGAGAACTGTAGGATTCGATCTGTCCAAGATACATATTAAATTGATGTGGCTAGTGTGATATGATCCAAGTCGGGTCATACCCAATAACAGGCTAGACAAACACCTGCAATATTTATTTATTGATTTGATCAACTAAATAAATATCAACACTATTTATATATTTAGAAAAATGGCTTTCTAAATAAAAAATGCTCTTGAGAAATGAATAAATAACATGGGTTTATTTATTTAGAAAGAGTACTATATATTGTTATTTAATAGGTTAAGTAACATTATTAAGTCAATGTAACATGTTTTGTCATTTGTCTAAAATACAAGTTTGTTTAAAAGGATTTAATAAAACTTGTGGCAATTAAGTTGGTTGTTGGATTTTTAAAAGGGAAGCCCCTTATTGGACCCCCAACCTCTCGGCCAAAATGGCTGAAAATGGACCATCATTGGTTGGTGGTTTTACTTAATTAATAGACAAATGAAACATTGAGGTAGTAGCTCTCCAACTTCTCAAGAACACAAAGAGTTTTCTATCCCTTTTTCCCTGATTATTTTCGAACAAGAGAAGGCAGAAAAAGGGCTCAAAAACTCGGCTGGAACAAGGTGTTCAAGGCTGTGAACAAGTGTTGAGGATCCTAGCTTCCAAAGGTGTTTGTTGGTGGCTTGGGGTATAACTTTCTTGAGGTCTTCTAACTTGAAGATTCAGCCATAAAGTTCATCCTTAGCACCTCCATAAACTCGCTTCTAGTAGCTTGGAAAGGTTATCTTCTAAACATCCTATGGTTGTCTTATTGTATGCATTTCGTATATGGATCCATGGTTTGGGTTTTGCTTGTTAAAGAGTTTAAATAATCAGCATATCAAGAAGTTTTAAAATTATTTATCCGCGTGCGTTTCATATAAACAAGTTTATATGGACTTTGATAAACTTGTTAAATCCCTACAATGGCATCAAGAGCCACTTATACGAATGCATACATGTATATGACATTCTAGTTCACGGGTTTGTGGTGTGTGACACCATATGGCCGAGAATTAGAGGGCTGGATTGGTTCCCTTTTTCTGATTTTAAAGATACTATTTTATATGCATATTAGGATCTTTAAAATTTGGGTCATGATTGTTTGTTTGTTTGGACCAAACCCATTAGTTCTTGGTTTATGTTGGCCAAGAATATGGTTGAAAAGGGGCTGCCAAAATCGATTGTTATGTGCATATTTGGATGTGTATATAGATGTTCATAACCTAGCCAATACCTTGAATTTGGATGTGTTTTGTGTTGTGATGTTGTATGATTATTTATTTGGGTTTGTAATCTATTTATTATTTATGATGGTTTGTAATAATAAGTAGATTAGTTGTATCTCTTTTACTAGTAAAAAATGTATTAGGATATATTTTGTAAAAGAAGTTCAAGAAGACTTTGGTTTTTGGTTTGGGCCATTTTAGGCCCAAATGGGCCTCATAGCCCAAGATTGGTTTTAAGCCCAATAACCAAAACCCAAAGCATGAAGGCCCAAGGAAGCTAGGAGCTGAAGTTGGAGTCCAAAAGAAAGCCCAAATAAAGCAAAATGGTGACAACACAAAATGGAAACTTGATGCATTAGGATGCGGGATCAAGTCGGAGCACACCATCTCAATGCCTTGTGTCATGTTTATGCTCTATTTTTGACCCTCTTGGCACACTTGTTTTGGCCAACAAGTGTTGCCAAATCCATTGGCTATGGTTATGAACTTGTGATTGTTTTATTATGCATGTATGGTTGATTTACGTTCATCTTATCTTATTATGGAATTGGATAGTTAACAACTCGAAATCAACAACTCGCATAAAATTGGTTCCTTAGAAATCATTAAGTAATAAAATGGGTTTTACCTAATGAAAATTGTTTTCATAATTAATTGGGCTATTAAAGGAATTTGAAATAAGTTTCAAATAAACTACCATGCATTTGAATGCATACAAATGCAAGGTATGAAAATTGTTTTCCAAACTAGAATTTTGTGAAACATAAACCCCTTTTAAATCAAGTCAAACACCATCCTATTATAAACACTCGAATCATTTGAGAATTTAATGTGGGATAAAGGTCACCTAACCACATTAAAGGGAACTTATGGTTTTGAGGTGGGTTGCCACATTTATGGGATAAAGGTCACCTAACCACTAATATTAGCAAATCCACACGTGTGTCTAAGTACGACGACTTAATTTGGAAATCATGCATTAAGATCACCGAAGCATGACGTACAAAGGGTGTTGATGGGATAAACATGCCAAACAAACATAAGATGTTTAACCGATCCCATACACTAGAAATTGTAATAGGTTACAATTGTCAAACGTTGACTACCTTGTTAATTTAAATCAAGGGATAAAGGTCACCTAACCGATATTTAAATGTAACGTTGGATTCTAAATTTTGACTATTAATTGTCTATGAGACAAAAGGGTATTAATAATCAAAATATATTGATATTAAAAGTACTAAAATTGAATTTTGTAAAATTGTAGCTGGCTAACAACAACAATGCAATCCCGACCGTCCATAACCTATCACTAAGAACCATCCTTGAAAGGAACGTCTAAACCATGGGAACTTCATGGATTGGTACCGAAATTTGAGAATTGTTCTCAAACAAGAAAAGAAGTCCTATGTGTTAGACGATCCCATTCCCGATCAACCCGATGAAAATGACGTTGAGGCCTTTGCCGATTGGGTCAAGTACACCGAAGACTCTGTGCAAGTCTCATGTCTCATGCTAGCGAGTATGATTCCTGATTTGCAAAAGGACTTTGAGAACCACAATGCCTATGACATGATCACCCAGTTGAGGGAAATGTTCCAACAACAATGAAGGGTGGAGCGCTTCGAAACGGTTCGAGCACTCCATGCATGTCGAATGGACGAGACCCAGTCGGTATCATCTTACGTTCTCAAGATGAAGAGCCACATTGATCGCCTTGAAAGGCTTAACTGTCGTGTGTCCAATGAGTTGGCAACGGATTTGATCCTCAACTCCCTATCCAAGAAGTTTGATAGCTTCGTTATGAACTATAACATGAATGGATGGGACAAGAGCATTGGTGAGCTTCATTCAATGCTCAAAACGGCCGAGGCATGCATGGGTAGAAAGGTTCTACCGGTCCTTACGATCAATGAAGGTGGTAGTAGGAAAGGCACCTCCACGACCCTAGGGCAAATGTTGCCAAAGGGAAGGGACACGTCAAAGGGAAGGGTAAGGGTAAAGCTAAAATGGAACCGCCCAAACCGAAATAAAAGAAGCAAAAGGTTGCTCATGATGACCCGTGTTTTGAGTGTGGTGAAGTAGGCCATTGGAAACGCAATTGTCCGGTCTATCTCAAAGCGTTGAGATCGAAGAGGGACGCGAGGCAAACTTCAGGTACAATGTTTATGATACATGTTGAGCTAAATGTTATTTCTTCTAAGACATGGGTATTAGATACTGGATGTGGAACTCATATTTGCAATTTGTTGCAGGGGTTCAAAAGAAGTGAGCATTATGCAAAAGGGGAAATAAGTCTCTTCATGGGCAATGGTGCAAAGGTTCACGTGGAAGCCCAAGGAGACTACATTTTGAAGCTTCCAAGTGGTTAGGAAGTTATTTTAAAAAATGTTTTGTATGCTCCTAGTTTAACTAGGAACATTATTTCTGTTTCCTGTTTAAGACAATATGTATTTCTGTTTCTGTTTAAGACAATATGATTATGATTTCATTCGTTGACAATGATATTCATGTTTCTTTAAATCATGTGTTTTATTTTAAGGCTATACCTTGTAATGGTATTTATGAATTGGTTCATAATAACACAACATATGATAGCTCAATGTACCAAGCAACCACCAAAAGGCTCAAATTAGATTTAAATGATTCCTATCTTTGGCGTTGTCACCTTGGTCATATAAACAAGAAGTATGCAAAAACTCCAAAAGAATGGTCTTTTAAAAACTAATGAAAATGTTTCATTTGATATATGCGAGTCTTGTTTACAAGGTAAAATGACAAGGTCCCTTTTAGTGGGACTAATGAAAGGGCAAAGGATTTATTAGGGATCATACATTTGGATGTATGTGGACCTTTTAAACCAACAACTAGGAATGGTGAAAGATACTTCATTACTTTTACCGATGACTATAGTCGTTATGGTTATGTGTACTTGTTAAGACACAAACATGAATCTTTTGAAATGTTCAAAATCTTCAAGAATGAAGTTGAAATCAACTCAACAAAAGGGTCAAGATTCTTCGTATAGATAGAGGAGGTGAATACCTGAATAGTGAATTTCAAGAGTATCTTAGAATTTGTGGGATTGTCTCACAACTTACTCCACCTGGAACACCACAACATAATGGTGTGTCTGAAAGGAGGAATCGAACTCTATTGGATATGGTTCGATCTATGATGGCTAGAAGTTCACTACCTCTATCATTTTGGGGTTTCGCATTGCTCTCCACGGCCCGTATTTAAATATGGCCCCAACCAAGAAAGTGGAAAGGACACCTTTTGAAGTATGGCATGGAAGGGTTCCATCATTATCATATTAAAAGCTTGGGGGTGTGAGGCTTATCCTAAGCAATACGCTCAAAACAAACTAGAAGCCCGATCCACAAAGTGTATCTTCATTGGATACCCTAGAGATTGTATTGGATACTATTTCTATGATCCATCAGAGCAGAAAGTATTTATTGCTCGAAAGGCAGGGTTCTTAGAGACTAAGTTTCTTTCGGAAGAAACTAGTGGAAGAGCAGTGGAACTTGAAGAGATTCAAGATTCACAAGACGATACACAATTGGTTGAAACTAGCAATCAACATGAGAATGTTGAGAATGATCATATGGATGATCAAGATACACAAAACGTTCGCAGATCTGGTAGAACTAGTATTCCTCCTGAGAGATATGGATTTTTCATGGATGGATGCTATGTGGTAGATTCGGATGAACCAACCACATACCATGATGCAATGTCAAAACTGATTTTGACAAATGGCAGAAGCCATGAACGTTGAGATGCAATCCATGTATGATAACCAAGTTTGGGAATTGGTTACACCACCTCTTAAGTCCAAGATAGTTGGGAGTAAGTGGGTTTTCAAGAAGAAAACCGATATGCATGGAAACTTGGATACTTATAAAGCTAGACTTGTAGCGAAAGGTTTCACTCAAACTCAAGGGGTTGATTATGATGAAACTTTCTTGCCTGTGGCAATGCTAAAGTCTATTAGGATATTGTTTGCCATAGCAGCATATTATGACTATGAGATTTGGCAAATGGATGTCAAAACTGCTTTCCTTAATGGATATCTTGAGGAAGATGTCCATATGAAACAACCTGAAGGTTTTGTCGATCCAAAACATCCTAACAAGGTATGCAAGTTAAAGAAATCAATCTATGGATTGAAACAAGCGTCAAGAAGTTGGAATCACCGTTTTGATGATGAAGTAAGGAAATTTGCTTCATCAAAAACGCTGATGAAGCTTGTGTGTATAAGAAAGCTAGTGGAGCATTATTACTTTCCTGGTATTATATGTCGATGACATTCTGCTATTTGGAAATGACATTCCAACCTTGGAAGGTGTAAAAACCTGGCTTGGAAGCTGCTTTTCCATTAAGATCTTGGTGAAGCCACCTATATTTTGGGAATAAAGATCTATAGAGATAGATCAAGGCGGTTGATAGGTTTAAACCAAAGTGCATACATTGAAAAGATCTTGAAAAGGTTCAAGATGGAGAATTCTAAGAAAGGTTTGTACCTATTCAAAAGGGGACTATATTGAGCTCATCTCAATGTCCTAGTTCAAAGGTTGAACAAGAAAGAATGAATGGAGTTCCATATGCATCTGCTACAGGATCCATCATGTATGCAATGATATGTACTAGGCCGGACGTGTCATGTGCTCTGAGCATGACAAGTAGATATCAGCAGAACCCTGGTAATAGTCATTGGATGGCTGTTAAGAGTATTTTGAAATACCTTAGGAATACTAAGGATATGTTCTTAATATATGGATCTGGTGAGGAGGAGCTCGTCTAAAGGGTTACACGGATGCGAGTTTCCAAACTGATCGAGATGATTCTCGATCACAGTCGGGATATGTCTTCATTATGAATGGAGGAGCAGTCTCTTGGAAGAGCTCAAAGCAAGATGTGGTGGCACTGTCTACAACAGAATCAGAATACATCGCCGCTTCATTGGCAGCTCAAGAAGCTGCGTGGCTTAGGAAATTCATTGCTGATCTAGGGTTGTTGCTACCATTCAAGACCCCCTAGAGATCTTTTGTGACAACGAGGGTGCGATTGCTCAAATCAAGGAACCTCGTGCTCATCAAAAGACTCGGCACATTGAACGGAGATTCAACTACATAAGGGATGAAGTTGAAAAGGAAAGATATGTATTCGCAAAGTTCACACCGATCAAACATTGCGGATCCACTCACGAAGCTCTAGATAGGTCAAAACATGAAAGTCATACTTGTGCCTTAGGACTTCGATATTCTAGTGATTGGACTTGATCAAATTTTGTATTTGGATATTTGAACTTATGATTTTAACTTAATTATATGTTTATAATTTTCATTTGTTCATCCTTTTAGCATGTTTAAATCCGTGAATAAGCAAGTTATTCTAAACGTCCGTGGTCGATCATACTTGTGGGAACAACTATGAATGTAAGACTATAATGAACTTGGATTGGTTGATATTCATAAGGTATGAATATAAAGCAAATTGTTACTACCAAGGTTCATTGGTATCTATGGGATATAGATATTGGACAGACCCGCTCTCAGTTGTCTCTGCATGGAATCTTAGTGATTAGTCATAAGAGATATTGAGTAAAGGCGAATATCATTTTATCCTCAGACCTGAGATACATATAGGGCTTGATATTCACCAAGTATTATACTTGACTTAGGTCTTTGCTGTTATGTAAATTAACAGTACATAAGGCTAGGTTCAGGTATGATATAGGTGATTGTGAGAGACATATGTAGTCAATATGGAATTTGTTCCTCTTATTCGTTGAGAGTTAGATGTCTAAGGCCTGTTAAAGTTTAATCATTGGAGAATGACAATTCTGTGTCTCTGGAATTTAACATGATATCTGTAACAAAGGATGGATGATTGATTCACCTAAATCATATTCAAGTAAGGTACTTGAAAAGGATGATGTTATTGAATGGCACTTAGTCATATACATTATGGGTAGCAAACCGTTGCTAGGCGTCATTTGCTGCTTGCATCAATCTTCTATGAATCTTGTGCAAGTGGGAGATTGTAGGATTCGATCTGCCCAAGATACTATTAAATTGATGTGGCTAGTGTGATATGATCCAAGTCGGGTCATACCCAATAACAGGCTAGACAAACACCTGCAATATTTATTTATTGATTTGATCAACTAATAAATATCAACACTATTATATATTTAGAAAAATGGCTTTCTAAATGAAAATGCTCTTGAGAAATGAATAAATAACATGGTTTATTTATTTAGAAAGAGTACTATATATTGTTATTTAAATAGGTTAAGTAACATTATTAAGTCAATGTAACATGTTTTGTCATTTGTCTAAATACAAGTTTGTTTAAAAGGATTTAATAAAACTTGTTGCAATTAAGTTGGTTGGATGTTTTAAAAGGGAAGCCCTTATTGGACCCCCAACCTCTCGGCCAAAATGGCTAAAATGGACCATCATGGGTTGGTGGTTTTACTTAATTAATAGATAAATGAAACATTGAGGTAGTAGCTCTCCAACTTCTCAAGAACACAAAGAGTTTTCTCTCCCTTTTTCCCTGATTATTTTCGAACAAGAGAGCAAAAAGGGCTCAAAAAATCGGCTGGAACAAGGTGTTCAAGGCTGTGAACAAGTGTTGAGGATCCTAGCTTCCAAAGGTGTTTGTTGGTGGCTTGGGGTATAGCTTTCTTGAGGTCTTCTTGCTTGAAGATTCAGCCATAAAGTTCATCCTTAGCACCTCCATAAACTCGTTTCTAGTAGCTTGGAAAGGTTATCTTCTAAACATCCTATGGTTGTCTTATTGTATGCATTTCGTATATGGATCCATGGTTTGGGTTTTGCTTGTTAAAGAGTTTAAATAATCAGCATATCAACAAGTTTTAAAATTATTTATCCGCTGCGTTTTCATATAAACAAGCTTATATGGACTTTGATAAACTTGTTAAATCCCTACAAGAATAACAAGGAGTAAATCAGAACAAGCAAACGTGAAGGAGAAAATGCAATAGGCACAAAATGGTTATTTAGAAATAAGACTGATGATCGTGTTGTTGTAATAAGGAACAAATCGAGATTTGTTGCACAAGGATACACACAGGAAGAAGGAAAAGATTATGATGAAGTGTTTACACCAGTTGCAAGACTTTAAGGTGTATCAAATGGATGTGAAGGGTGCATTTCTATATGGTCCTATCACTGACGATCTGTTTGTGAAGCAACCTCCAGGCTTTGAGGATGCAGAATTTCCACATCGAGTATATAAGCTTAGTAAAGCTTTATATGGACTTCATCAAGCCCCTAGATTTGGTATGAGACGTTATCACAACACTTAATCCAACATGGATACACAAAAGGGAAAATTGATCCAACTTTATTCATAAAGAAGGATAATGATGATCTCTTATGTGTACAAGTGTACGTTGATGACATCATATTTGGTTCTACCAGTCCAAAATTATGCAATGAATTTGAAGAAATCATAAAATCTTGGTTCCAAATGAGTTCTATGGGAGAGATTAATTTTTTTCTTGGACTTCAAGTCAAGCAAACTAACGATGGAATTTTTATCAATCAAGAGAAGTTTGTTGACAAGCTCTTGAAGAAATTTAAGTTGCAAGACTGTCAGTCCATACGAACTCCAGCAGATGTTAACACCAAGATTGAACCTGATCCAAAAGGAAAATCTATTGACCAAACGTTATACAGATCAATGATTGGTTCTTTGATGTACCTTACTGCATCTAGACCAGACATTATGTATGTTGTTTGTGTTTGTGCCAGATATCAATCAGACCCGAAAGAATCTCACTTAATTGCTATCAAAAGGATATTCATGTATCTCAAAGGTAAACCAGCCTTAGGGATTTGGTATCCTTACGAGGGTAACTTTGAACTACATGGATATACAGATAGTGATTATGGTGGATGTTGTCAAGATAGAAAATCTACTTCGGGTGGGTGTCAATTTCTTGGTCCCCGATTAGTCTCGTGGCAATGTAAGAAACAAACAAATGTCTCTGTTTCAACTGCAGAAGCTGAGTACATTGCTGCATCAGCAGGATGTTCTCAAATCCTCTGGTTGCAAAATCAACTACTGGATTATGGGTTCAACTTTCTTAAAACACCAATTTACATTGATAACACGGCTGCTATATTCATAACAGCTAATCCTGTTCAACATTCAAAAACAAAACATATCAAAATTCGATATTATTTTCTCAGAGATAACTCTGAAAAAGGATTAATCATATTGATTCAAATTGCAACAGAAAAACAGTTGGCAGATCTATTTACTAAAGCCTACCTACCAGGACGGATTGAGTATTTAGTAGAGTCAATTGGTCTTATTAATCATACGTGATACCTCTAAATCAAAAGATCATAATAAGTGATCCTCTCAATGTTAATTTCCTGTTTATATTTTGTGTGTGTGATTCTTGTTTCCTTAGAAAAATCAAATACAAAAATATAAATCGAAACTATAAAAATAGAGTCTTTTCTAAGTATCATTTTACATTTTTTAGAAAGGAATATGTTATGCAATATGTGAGAAATTATAGTACATTAGTGAGATCAGTTGCGTAGTTCACTCATTAATAAAGTCTGACATGATCAGATATGATGTGTAGACAATATCTGACTATTATATTGAAAAAGTAAATTCTTGTGATCAAACTAAATCTTAATGCTTGTGTGTATTCATCTGAGTACTTTTGAGTTGTTTTGGCTTATCAGATTGATTGCTTGTTAAGTTACACCACTCAGACCTGTTGATAATATGTTTAATCATGAGATCTATTACAAAGCATCATATCACTTCTCTGTTATGAGTCATCATAGACCTAAAATGCTGAGTTATCCTTTGTTGTAAGTGATTATAGACCTAGATTCTCTCTTTGATGTATTCAAATGAATAGTCAGAGCTGATCAAATGGTTATCCATGATCATTCTCTATTACTTTAAGTAACATGAACTCTGGTGATACATATGTTTCAGGTAATAAGTTGAGTATGTGTTCTTTCTTGCATGTCATGATGATGGTTGAGCTCTCTCAGTCTCTGTATGATTTACATCATGTCATATCTAAATCTACCCTAATCAATCCAAGAATTGAAAAACTAAGTGAGTTGATAATTTTTCAAAAACACTCATTGTTTGTCCTTAGATCTTGTGTCTCCTTTGCTGTGATATCACTGACCTGGAACACACTTGATCAGGATTTATTCATTGTCTATGACTACACATTTCTTTTATTTTAATATGCTGGTCTTCATTAATTTGATCTCACTGCAGACATTAATTCTTTTGTTTATATTAGATTTTGATTCTGATTTCATTTTGATTTTATGCATGTTTTTTGTGTGTGAAGGCAATGTCACAATGAGATGTGTGATCTTATTATCTTACCTAGAAAACTTATAAGTCTTTCAAACTTAAAAGTTTAGGGGGAGTAATAAATGAAAGAGTTGTTCTCAGAAAATCAAAATCAAAGTTAAAATGTTGAATTGAAAGGATGATGCTATATGTTCAAATTATATGTGTAATTTGAAAATATAATTTTTGAAAAGTATAATATGAACCTTCATAAATTTGCAAGTGAAAATGCTTTTGTCAAAAGTTGAAAATTAGATGATATGTGATTTTATGTTTAGACTAAAATGAAGGGACAAAATGATATTTTAAAAGTAAAAAAGAAAAAAAAATTTTGTGAATTGAGAGTGCAAAATGCAAAAAGTTCAAAATTGAGGGACTAAAAGGTAAAAGTTTTGAAAAACACTTCAAAATTATGCTTAAAATGTTTAAATATTAGTATGAAATATTACTAATATGTTTAAATTAGTGTGCAGGTGAAGAATTTGAAAATCACAAGTGTTAAACTCATAAAAGTTAACTCAAAGTCAACTCATGCGCCTAAACAGTGTACATACGTCTAAATAGGAGCATGATGAACTTTCAAGAATTATACAAGTGTTTGGGCGTTTTTCACATTCCATGCGCCTGAATAGTTGTACTAAGTCCATGATTTTAATCAAGTGTTGGGCGTTTTACACAAACCATGCGCCTAAACAGTGAATGAGTCTGACTTTAACCAAGTGTTAGACGTTTGAAATGTCTCATGTGTCTATATAGTTGAAAAGCTTCAAAATTACAGGTATTAGACGTTTCAGGAACTCCATGCGACTGAACAGTGTAAAAGCGCCTAAACAGTGCTTATGCGTCTGAACAGTTCTCATGTGTTTGAACAGTTCTCATGCGTCTAAGTCAAAACGCACAAACAGTGCTCATGCGTCTCAAAAGTTAGTGAATTTTAGGGTTCCATACGCACAAATAGGGCTCATGCGTCTATAATTTCACTTAATATAAATTGAACACTTACACTTATTTTCTCATTCACACTTCATTTTCCACAAACAAGTCTCTGAACTGTCGAATATCAGTCGTTATCGAACTATCAGATACTCTTTGATTGCATCTAATATTGTTGATTGTAGATATTATTTGGATTTATAAACGTAAGTTTGTGATTTAAATCAGTAAATTTTTGTTAAATCATGATGATAGGTATAGTCGTTTGAATGCTATTTGGGCGTTCGAACACCATATACTTCAAAGTTTAACTAATCAAATTTGAATCATATCTAAAATTGACTCTGGATTGTTGATAAATATCTGATTGTGAGTAGTTTGATATAAATTTCTGAAAGATTTGATCTGCCCAAGATACATATAAAATTGATGTGGCTAGTGTGATATGATCCAAGTCGGGTCATACCCAATAACAAGCCTAACAAACACCGAAAGATAAATTATTTGTTGATAAGATCATAACAAATAATAAGTTACACCAATTTAGAAAATTGGATTTTCTAAATAATTACTTTTGTAGATGAACATCATTATATATAATGTAATTTGTTCATGAGGGATTTCTTGTGCATTGTTTAAATTAGTTAAACAATAACAAAAGACTAGTTGTATGTGTTATAAAATTAAATTGGTTTAATTTTACAAAAGGGTGAATGTATGGATGTAAATTTTAATTAAAAATTTGAATTAGAGAGAGCACAAGGGGTGCCCATTCGGCCGCCCCCTTATGTCTTGGGAATCTCCTATTTGATGGTTCCAAGCACATGCATTTGATGCTCCTTGATTCATTCTACATTCACACACTCAACCAAAACACAACACACAAAGAATCCTCTCTCTCTCTCCCTCTTGGCTCACGAATTTTCAGCAGAATTTTCAGCTTGAAAGTTTTGTTTCAAGGCTGAAAATTGAACAAGAAAGAGTGAACTACACTTGGTGTTCAAAGCCTAGCAAAAGGGTGTTGTTTGTTCAAGCTTGGGGTATCATCTCTTGAGGATTTCTAGCTTGAAGTTTCAGCCTCAAATCTCATCATCCTCACCTTCTTATTTTCGGATTTAGGAAGCTACAAAGGTTGTAGTTTCTTGACTATCTAGTGTTCTTTCATTTGTATGCATTATGTATAAAGATCCATGGCTTGGGGTTATTATAAAATGGGTTTTATAATAAGATCTTAATATGTTTTAAAAGATTATTCCGCTGCGTTTTCATATAAATAATGTTGTATGAAGCTTTGATAAACATGTTAAAACCCCTACAATGGTATCAGAGCCACTTATACATATGCATACATATATTACACTTTGTTTCCCTTTTGGACAGCCCAAAACCGTGGGTTTAAAGGGCAATTTTGGTGCCCCTTTTGATGTTTTAAAGATCTAGTTTATAAGATTATTGTTTGCTTGGACTAAACCCATTTGTTCTTGGTTTATGTTGGCCAAAAAACATGGGTTTAAGGGGCTGCCAAAAAATGACTTCTTATGTATGTTTGGATATATTGTTGTTGTTTATGCATAACAAAGCCTAGACCACTTGGATTGAATGATTGATTGTCATGTTGTATTCATTTGGGCATGTAATAATTTATTTTGTTTTAAGTCTTGTTTTGTAATCTATTCATTCATATGGTTTGTAATAAATAGATTAGGAGTTTATCTTTACTAGAAAAATGTATTAGGATACATATTTTGTAAGGATGCTCAAGATCAAGACTTGAAGAAAAGATGGACAAAGAGGATGCTTGAAGATGTGGATTCAAGTGGGAGTTCCTTTTGTCAACCATGTGTCATGTTCTTAACCCTTAGGACAAGACCTTTTGACACACTTGTTTTGGCTAAACAAGTGTGTTCAACTTAGTATGCTTTGTTATGCATATATGGATTTTTTGGTTATGCTTGGTTGAATGCTTATGATGTTGTTTTGTTTTGGATATTTGGATGTCATTAACAAACTTCACCTAGAACAAGCTAATACAAGAAATTGGTTCTCAAATCATTAAGCAAAATAGAATGGGTCTATAAAAAGGAGTTAATGGTTTGCAAAATAAAATGGGTTTTATTTATAAGAACCAAATAGGTACCATATGGTTGAATGCATACAATCATATGGTACATGGATTTTTCTAAAACATGAATTGTGAAATTATAAATCCCTTTTGAAAAACAAGTTAAACACCATCCTTTTACACAACACTTAAGTTACTTGCAAACTCTTAGTGGGATAAAGGTCACCTAACCACTTTGAGGGAACTTGTAACTTGAGGTGATAATGCCATGTTTGTGGGATAAAGGTCACCTAACCACTTATGTGGTAAACTCACACGTGTGTGTAAGTAGGACAACTTGATTTATAAAATATATTGAATGGATCACCTAAAATGTATTTTATAAAAGGTGTTGATGGGGTAAACATGCCGTTATAAACATAAGATGTTTAAATGATCCCATACCACTAGAAGTTGCAATGGGTTGCAATTGTCATTTATGACTACCTTGTTTATTTAAATAATGGGATAAAGGTCACCTAACCAATATTTAAATATAACGTTGGATTCTAAAAATATTTTCTTTTATTAATAGTCTATGAGACATAAAGGGTATTAATAAATGAAATGTATAATTATATCAACGATTACTAAAATGGAACTTTGTAAAATCTTGTAGATGGCCGATCACACCAACGCTAATAACGATGTACAAAACCAAAACAACCAATCTCTTAGGGCGATCCTTCAAAGGGATCGTCTAACACCTAACAACTTCATGGATTGGTACCGCAACTTGAGAATTGTTCTCAAGCAAGAAAAGCGGGCCTATATTCTTGATGATCCCATCCCCGATGAACCTAACGAGGAGGATGTGGAGGCCTATAATGATTGGATTAGATATACGGAAGACTCCATCCAAGTCTCTTGCTTAATGTTAGCAAGTATGACACCCGAACTCCAAAAGGAGTATGAGCTCCATGGAGCCTATGACATGATCACTCAGCTGCGGGAAACGTTCCAGCAACAAGCTAGAGTGGAGCGCTTCGAAACGGTTCGAGCGCTTCATGCATGTCGGATGGAGGAATCCCAATCAGTTTCATCTTATGTTCTTAAGATGAAAAGCCACATCGACCGCCTTCAAAGGTTGAACTGTCCCGTCTCAAAGGAGTTGGCCACGGATTTGATCCTTAATGGCCTAACTAAAAAGTTTGAGGCATTCGTCATGAATTACAACATGAACGGATGGGACAAGAGCATAAATGAACTTCATTCGATGCTCAAATCAGCTGAGGCGGGAATGGGTAAAAGGGTTTTACCCGTTCTCACCATTAATGAAGGTGGGAGAAGGAAGAGGTCTCTACCCCCTCCCAAGGCAAATGTTGCCAAAGGAAAGGGGCACGTTGGAGGAAAGGGGAAGATGGTTGTTAGGGCGGAACCTCCGAGGCCCAAGGAGAAGAAGCAAAAGGTTGCTGTAAATGACCCATGCTTCAAATGTGGTGAGATAGGGCATTGGATGAGAAATTGTCCAGTCTATCTCAAAGAGTTGAGAGAAAAGAGGGATGCGGGGCAAACCTCAGGTATAATATACATGATACATATAGAATTAAATGTTATTTCTTCTAACACATGGGTATTAGATACCGGATGTGGAACTCACATTTGCAATTTGTTGCAGGGGTTCAAAAGAAATGAGCATTATGAGAAAGGGGAAATAAGTCTCTTCATGGGCAATGGTGCAAAGGTTCATGTGGAAGCCCAAGGAGACTACATTTTGAAACTTCCAAATGGTTTGGAAGTTATTTTAAGTAATGTATTATATGCTCCTAGTTTGACTAGGAACATAATTTCTGTTTCCCGTTTAAGACAATATGATTATGATTTCAAGTTTGTTGACAATGATATTCATGTTTCTTTAAATCATGTATTTTATTTTAAAGCTATACCTTGTAATGGCATTTATGAATTGGTTCATGAAAACGCAACATATGATAGCTCAATATACCAAGCAACCACCAAAAAACTTAAATTGGATTTGAGTGATACCTACCTTTGGCATTGTCGTCTTGGTCATATAAACAAGAAACGTATACAAATACTTCAAAAGAATGGTCTTTTAAAAACAAATGAATGTGATTCATTTGATGTATGTGAATCTTGTCTACAAGGTAAAATGACTAAGGCACCCTTTAGTGGAACTAACGAAAGGGCAAAAGATTTATTAGGTATCATACATTCGGATGTATGTGGTCCTTTTAAGCCAATGACTAGGAATGGTGAGAGATACTTCATCACCTTTACCGACGATTATAGTCGCTATGGGTATGTGTACTTATTAAGGCACAAAGATGAAGCTTTTGAAATGTTCAAAATCTTCAAGAATGAAGTAGAAAATCAACTCAACAGGTCAATTAAAATTCTCCGCACCGATAGAGGTGGCGAATACCTAAGTGATGTTTTTCAAGATCATCTTAGGAGTTGTGGGATTGTCTCACAACTCACTCCACCTGGAACACCACAACATAATGGTGTGTCTGAGAGGAGGAATCGAACCTTATTGGATATGGTCCGATCTATGATGGCTAGAAGCACATTGCCTCTATCATTTTGGGGTTTCGCTTTGCTCTCCGCGGCTCGTATTCTGAATATGGCCCCAACCAAGAAGGTGGAAAGGACACCTTTTGAGATATGGCATGGAAGAGTTCCATCCCTATCATACTTAAGGGTTTGGGGTTGTGAGGCTTATGTTAAGACTCCCACCCCAAACAAATTAGATGTCCGATCCACCAAGTGTATCTTTGTTGGATATCCTAGAGATTCTATGGGATATTATTTCTATGATCCACTGGAACAAAAGGTATTTGTTGCCAGAAAGGGTGAGTTCTTAGAAACTAAGTTCCTTATGGAAGGAATTAGCAGTAGAACAGTGGATCTTGAGGAGGATCAAGATACACAGCCCGATGCACGTTTGGTTGAAACTAGCACTCAACGTGAGGACGTTGAGGATGATCAAGGGGTTGATCAATACACACAAAACGTTCGCAGAAGTGGTAGAACTAGTAATCCACCTGAAAGATATGGATTTTTCATGGATGGATGCTATGTGGTGGATTCAGATGAACCAACCACATATCATAATGCAGTGTCCAATTTGGATTGTGACAAAAGCCATGAACGTTGAGATGCAATCCATGTATGACAATCAAGTTTGGGAACTTGTTGAGCCACCTCTTAATTCCAAAGTAGTTGGAAGTAAGTGGGTTTTCAAGAAGAAAACCGATATGCATGGAAACTTGGATACTTACAAAGCTAGACTTGTAGCAAAGGGTTTCACTCAAACTCAAGGGGTTGATTATGATGAAACCTTCTCACCTGTTGCAATGCTTAAGTCTATAAGGATATTGTTTGCCATAGCAGCTCATTATGATTATGAGATTTGGCAAATGGATGTCAAAACCGCTTTCCTAAATGGATATCTTGAGGAAGATGTCTATATGGTTCAGCCTGAAGGTTTTGTTGATCCAAAACATCCTAACAAAGTATGCAAGTTAAAGAAATCAATCTATGGATTGAAACAAGCATCGAGAAGTTGGAATCACCGTTTTGATGATGAAGTAAAGAAATTTGGCTTCATCAAAAACGCTGATGAGGCTTGTGTGTATAAAAAGGCTAGTGGGAGCACAATAACCTTCCTAGTATTGTATGTTGATGACATACTACTATTTGGAAATGACATTCCAACCATGGAAGGTGTAAAAACCTGGCTTGGAAGTTGTTTTTCCATCAAGGATCTTGGTGAAGCCGCCTATATTCTGGGAATAAAGATCTATAGGGATAGATCAAGACGGCTAATTGGTTTGAATCAAAGTGCATACATTGACAAGATCTTGAAAAGGTTCAAGATGGAAAACTCTAAGAAAGGTACTGTACCTATTCAAAGAGGGACAATATTGAGTACAACTCAATGTCCAAGCTCCGAGGAGGAGCAAAATAGAATGAAGGCAATCCCATATGCATCTGCTATAGGATCCATCATGTATGCAATGATATGCACTAGACCGGACGTGTCATGCGCTTTAAGCATGACAAGTAGATACCAGCAAAATCCTGGTGATAGTCATTGGATGGCTGTCAAGAACATTCTGAAGTACCTAAGGAGGACTAAGGACATGTTCTTGATCTACGGGTCTGGTGAAAAGGAACTCGTTGTAAAAGGTTACACGGATGCGAGTTTCCAAACCGATCGAGATGATTCACGATCTCAATCAGGGTACATCTTTATTCTAAATGGCGGAGCTATTTCTTGGAAAAGCTCAAAGCAAGAAGTCGTAGCGTTGTCCACTACAGAGTCAGAATACGTCGCCGCTTCAATGGCAGCACAGGAAGCTGCATGGCTGAAGAAATTCATAGCCGATCTAGGGGTAGTCCCTTCCATTCAGGATCCCCTAGAGATCTTTTGTGACAATGAAGGTGCGATTGCTCAAATCAAGGAACCTCGTGCTCATCAAAAGACTCGGCACATTGAACGGAGATTCAACTACATAAGGGATGAAGTTGAAAAAGGAAAGATATGTATTCGCAAAGTCCACACTGATAAAAACGTTGCGGATCCACTCACAAAGCTCCTTGAAAAGGCAAAGCATGAGGGTCATGTTTGTGCCATGGGACTTAGATATTCCAGTGACTGGGTTTGATGTCGTATTTTGTATTTGGATATTGGAACTTATGTTATTTGACTTATTTACATGGTTATTATTTCATTTGTTCTTCTTTTAGCATGTTTAAATCCGTGAATAAATAAGTTATTCTAAACGTCCGTAGTCGATCATACTTGTGGGAACAACTATGAATGTAAGACTATAATGAACTTGGATTGGTTGATGTTCATAAGATATGAATATAGAGCAAGAGGTTGTTACCAAGGTTCATTGATATCTATGGGATATAGATATTGGACTGACCCGCACTCAATTATTTCTGCATGGAATCTTCTGATTAGTCATAAGAAATTTTGAGTAAAGGCGAATATCATTGTATCCTCAGACCTGAGATACATATTGGGTCTCGATATTCACCAAGTATTGTACTTTGACTTAGTCCTTTGCTGTTCTGAAAAGGCAGTACATAAGGCTGAGTTCAGGTATGACATGAGGTGATTGTGAGAGACGTATGTAATCAAGATGGAATTTGTTCCTCTTATTCGTTGAGAGTTAGATGTCTAAGGCCTGTTAAAGTTAAATCATCAGAGAATGACTATTCTGTGTCTCTTGGATTTAACATGACATCTGTATCAAAAGGATAGATGATTAATTCACCTAAAAACATATTCAAGTAAGGTACTTGAAAAGGATGATGTTATTGAATGGCACTTAATCATATACATTAGGGGTAGCAAACCGTTGCTAGGCGTTATTTGCTGCTTGCATCAATCTTCTATGAATCTTGTGCAAGTGGGAGATTGAAAGATTTGATCTGCCCAAGATACATATAAAATTGATGTGGCTAGTGTGATATGATCCAAGTCGGGTCATACCCAATAACAAGCCTAACAAACACCGAAAGATAAATTATTTGTTGATAAGATCATAACAAATAATAAGTTACACCAATTTAGAAAATTGGATTTTCTAAATAATTACTTTTGTAGATGAACATCATTATATATAATGTAATTTGTTCATGAGGGATTTCTTGTGCATTGTTTAAATTAGTTAAACAATAACAAAAGACTAGTTGTATGTGTTATAAAATTAAATTGGTTTAATTTTACAAAAGGGTGAATGTATGGATGTAAATTTTAATTAAAAATTTGAATTAGAGAGAGCACAAGGGGTGCCCATTCGGCCGCCCCCTTATGTCTTGGGAATCTCCTATTTGATGGTTCCAAGCACATGCATTTGATGCTCCTTGATTCATTCTACATTCACACACTCAACCAAAACACAACACACAAAGAATCCTCTCTCTCTCTCCCTCTTGGCTCACGAATTTTCAGCAGAATTTTCAGCTTGAAAGTTTTGTTTCAAGGCTGAAAATTGAACAAGAAAGAGTGAACTACACTTGGTGTTCAAAGCCTAGCAAAAGGGTGTTGTTTGTTCAAGCTTGGGGTATCATCTCTTGAGGATTTCTAGCTTGAAGTTTCAGCCTCAAATCTCATCATCCTCACCTTCTTATTTTCGGATTTAGGAAGCTACAAAGGTTGTAGTTTCTTGACTATCTAGTGTTCTTTCATTTGTATGCATTATGTATAAAGATCCATGGCTTGGGGTTATTATAAAATGGGTTTTATAATAAGATCTTAATATGTTTTAAAAGATTATTCCGCTGCGTTTTCATATAAATAATGTTGTATGAAGCTTTGATAAACATGTTAAAACCCCTACAATTTCATCAACTGAAAGTGCAAATGATTTGATAATAGTTCGATCAGTCGGTTCATCGATGGAAGAAGAAGAAGATGAACATACAGATTCAAAAATTAAAATAAAATAATAAAAATATTTTAAAAACAAAAAGTAAATAAATCAAAATTCAAATGTGTGATAATAAATTCAAAATGAATAAATTTTTAAATGTTTCACAAATTAAAATCATAATTCAAAAGTCAAAATCATAAGTCAAAATCATAAGTCAAAATTGAATGAAAAAGTTATAAGTCAAAATTGCTAAGTCATATGTAATAATGACTCTCATTAATCAAAATCTCAATGTTCTCATATTATTTTTTCTATGTTTTGCAGATGGCAGAATTGAAGTTTGAGCCAAAACATAATGTTGATGCATACTTAGATGATGAAAACAGAGAAGCCATCAGTTATGAAGAGATTATTAGATTTTTGCTTAGAACAAAATATGTCTATGCAATGTGTGCAAGACCAATGATTAATAGAAGACTGATAAAAAGATTTTGGAGAACTGCACAAGTAGAAAGAGATGAAAAGGGGAATAAAATTCTAAGAGCTTCTATTACAACAGAAAGAATGCTTTAAGTTTCTGAACAAGCAATCAGAATAGCTCTAAGTCTTGGTGAAAATGACCCTTAAGATTTGTCAGAATATACCTTCAATGAATGTAGAGATGTATTTCTACAAATGGGTCACCCTGATCATTTCCCTAAAAAGCAATTTTTCAGAGCACGAGTATATAAACATTGGAAGTTGTTGTGCTACATATTTCAACATTGCATGTCTAAACGAAGTGCTGGTTGGGATTCATTCCCAGTAGACATTGCATCTCTTATTATTGCTTTAGCTACAAACAGAAGATTCAACATGGCTAAGTGGATAATGAATGGATTCATTTTTAATCTTGAAAGAGGCAAGAGAAATAAATACTTGATATATCCAAGATTTATCCAATTGCTTATTAATGAAGAGAATCCAGATCTGTATGCTGAAGGAGTTACTGGAGATAAGCTGCATTAGAGCATATGTCAGAAATTGTTTATAAAAGACTGGCAATGATTACTGGTGCTCAAAACATTTCAGTATTTGATTATATCAGGAATGTGTCTATGAATGAAGTAGATATCAATCAGCATCACTATCATCTATCTGAAGATGAACCAATAGATCCAAATGATCTCATTAAGGATGTTGAAGATGATGAAGAAAGTGAGGATGAAGCTACTGAAAGCTTATCAGATGAAGAAAATGATGATAATAATGAAAATGATGATAATAATGATGATGATGAAGAAAATGAGGATGAAGCTCCTGAAAGCTCATCAGATGAAGAAAGTGATGACAATAATGATAATGATGATGGAAATGATGGTGCAACTGAAGCACAACAAGAAGAAAATGATGAAAGGAATGAGGATGATACTGGCAATAAACCTCAAAACATGGCTGAAGAAACCAATGATGCTGATATTCATGATGATGTTGTACATGAAATAGATTCACAAAATCAAACCTTTGATTTTGATTGTATGAATGATATGTTATATGACCCAGTATTTGAAGCCGATGTGAATAAAGGAGTAGAAGAAATTCCTGTTAGTACGACACACAATGTGTCAGTACAAACATAGGAGACAGTGGATATTGATGAGATGGAGAAATTGAAAGAATATAATTTGATTAAAGAGAGAGAAATTGAAGAGTTTAAAGTGGAAAATGAAAGGATGTGTAAGGCCCCGTTCCCGGGAAGCCTCACAGTTGGTTAATCATAGCATAAAATCAGTTTAATAATAAAACATTGCAGCGGAAATAATTAGACTTTCATTTAAACCTTTGAAAACACATCGTACTCATACATTTGTCATTTAATTGTAAACAAAACATATTACTTGTTCTTAAATTACAATAAAGATTTTCATAAACTTGAGTGCCATCCATAGCTCCCCAAGTAGCTCCGTGTGCCATCCTCAGCATCAGCGTTTACCTGCCAACTATTATGCATAAAAGTCAGCTTCGCTGAGTGAGTTCTAGTTTTAAATAATATAAGAAAATATAAACTTTATCCTTCATATAATGACCATGCATACATCATAGTACATAACATAACTTGCATCATAATAAGCATGTTCATTATCTTTCATTCTTTCATTATCTTTCACTTTCATCATAAATGAGATTGCACAAAGCAAGAGCTCCATGTTGATGGACAACAAATGCCAATCCCTGTCGGTACACATGAATACGGTAGCTAACCCCCGACAGTTGATCCACACTACAAGGCACATAGCCCGCTCATGAATACAGATCCATCATCATACATTAGACTCACATAAGTGAAGTCTACATAGTGCTTGCAAGACTTTTCATCATCAAACGGGCCCGGGGGTAACATTCATTAAGTTTCGCTTTTCATTAATATCATCTTCCACTTTAATATATAATACTTAACTTATTAAGTACACAACATACCAAGTACTAGTCATCATAAACCATAACCGACCCTCCGCGGGACAGCGGGGGTTCGGGGGCGGCAGCCCCTGACAGCGGGGTCCTAGGGGCAGCAGCCCCTAGTGGGGTCCAAGGGGCAACGCCCCTGGAACATTTACTTATAGAAAAATCGTTCTTCCTGTTAAAACCCCTTAAAATCTTGGTCATTTAAAAACGTATATTTAGTATGCATAATAGCCCCAAAACATGAAAAAACTTATAAATAGGGGATCTAGAACTCACTTGGATACCACGAATAACCTCTAGACTAAGCTTTCTAGGCTAGGATCCCACTACACAACCTGCAGACAAGTTAACACTCTAAGGGGTTAATTTTCTGCCTAAATTCGCTGCTAATTTCGCTGCAAGATCAGCAATTTCGCAGCTAGATTCGCCAACACTTTCGCTGCTAGTTTCACCAGCAGTTTCGCTGCTAGTTTCGCTAGCACATTCGCTGGCAGTTTCGCTGGCATCTTCGCTGCCAGTTTTGCTGCCAGTTTCGCCCAACTTTCGTTGGAAAAACATGTCTGCGAAACTACATGCGAAACTATAATTTCGCAGGAAGATCCACAGTTTCGCTGATTGAATATGCAAATTCACTGGATGAATATACAGTTTCGCAGATCGCATAAAAATTACGAACCAGTCCGTTTTTAACCCAAAATCATAACTTTTTACGTCCAATCTCTTAGTTTATCATCCATGAGGCTAAATCTAAGCTTTATACATGTTTTCATACGTAAAAATGTGACCTTTATGCGATTCTTTGCAACTTTTCAAAACCCAAAACCCTAGAATCCGGTTTTGATCTACAGAAGGGTTTAGAGGTTGATTCTTACCTGGATTTGTTGCTTCTTTCTTAGATCTTGATGCTCCAACACCCAGATCTTCAATCTCTTCACCTTAGAAGCTTCAAATCTTGAGTTTTCTTCACTTTCTCTCTCTACTTTCTCTCTCTACGAATTTTGGTGGCTAGGGTTGTAATGAGGAAGATGAAGCTGGTTTTGGGTGCTTAAGGGCTGATTATGGGCCTTTAATCCCATAGGCCACTACCCAATAAGCCTAATTTTAGCCCATGACCATTTCTTTACCTTATTAATATACCCAATAACTAAACCCATTATCCTTAATGACTCGTTTCGACTTTTCGGGGTGTTACAGGATGAAAGAGATGAATATATCTCTGGAAAAATAAATTCAAAAGCTAAAGGATGAAAATTTGAAGTTAACTGAGACTTGGTAAGAAATGTACTACAAAGAGGACAATCAGTTGCTGAATTGTTGAATGCTATGATTGCTCCTTATTTTACAAACCAAGTAAAAATTATAGCATGGAAGTATGATGAAGTATTTGATGCATTTTTGATAAAGAGGGTAAATGCAGTGTGTGATGTATATCACTTTTACTCTAGTATCATAAAACTTCCAGTGCAAGATCTAATAGAGCTGAATAGATTACCTCTGATCAATCTTTCTGATTCTAAATGTGGCAAGATGATGATAGAGTTATTAAGAAGAGGATTGGATAGATCAAGTAATTTTCTTAAAACAAGATGTGATCAAGAGGATAAAGAGTACTTTGTTACTTTGAAGAAGAATAAAAAGCTCAAAGGATTACAGTCTGAAGAGGAACATTCAATGATTGAATTTTGTGACAAGTATTTTGAAAAGGTCACAACTCCTGGTCTGAAAGTGATTGATGGTAATCAAAACTCAAAGCCAGTTCTCAGATGGTTTTATGACACTGAGACTTTTGAGCTTAAGTTGGTCCGAAATCTCGAACGTTGGGATGAGGATATGATTACTTTATTTGGAGTTTTTGAACTAAAGCTTTTACATCCTAGCTATATATCATTTTTGTCTGTACAAAAGTTTTAAGAAGTATCTTCAGAGACAGCAGAGCAAGACAAGAAATATTTTATTTCTATTATTAATGTAATGAATGCTGCTATGGGAAGAATATCTTTGAGAAAAGCTCTTGCTTATGCTAACATTGTAAAGAAAGATATAAAATACATTGAATTCATGAGAATTTCAAGGAAAGGGGTATTAGAAGTATACTAAAAGGAAAGTCAAAATCCCATTGAGTTATATGCTAATATTGACATCTCATGTCTTTCAAAAGATACATTGGAAAGAATGAACAAGATGGAGATTAAGACGAATGAAGCTAAACCAGAACAAGGCATTCTTGCTAGCAAATTCAAGTCTGCTATTTCAAATGCTATGAAAGAACTAGAGATGTACAAACAGAAGCCAATGTTCAAGATAAAGGAAGAACCAGAAGATTTTTTTGAGTGATGAAGGTACAAGTTGAAGATAAAAGATGATGGAAGCTGAAGACAAAGAGGACAAGATTGAAGATTTTGAAGACCGAAGACCATGTAAATCTTAGGGGGAGTATTGTTAGTGCTCTAGAAAGATTAACATGTTGTCTTTAGTTGTCTTTATAATACTTTGTAATAGTATAAGGACTAGTTTTGTAATTAGTTAGTTCCTTTTTGTTTCATTATAAATAGCTTAGACTTACAGGTAGTAGGTAACTAGTTGAATTCGAACCTGCTTACATACTTTGTAATTTTCTTTGCTTGATATTAATGAAACCATGAATTTTTTGATATCTTGCTTTATTTGATTAGTTTGTTTGTATTTCATTGAATTGTGTTCATACATCATCACAGATTCGCTCTAAAAACAGTCTATGCAAAATCGATACGAGATCATATATGCAGGCTGAAATATTTTTAAATATATATGTGAAGATTTAGGACAAAATATATATGTGAAGATTTAGGACTAATTAACTAAAACTATTTAAATGTTGGGTTAACCAATTGATTCTAATATGTTTAAGGATAAGAACATTTAACATTATCTTAGAACATTCACGGCTTACTATATTGATAATTGGAAATTTAAAAAGAGATGGGATTGAGAGTTATGTTGGACATTGAACATGGAATGATAAATTAATTATGGTACATTAAAATAAGAACTTGAATGGGCATTAAGGAACGGACTACGAGGATTAAAACCAATTAGCTCTTCTCGACCTTTAGTAATCTTATTTTGTTCTATTATCTATAGTTACTTTCTATAGTTGTTGTGGGCTTTGGATCATGTTATCATCGAGGTGAGTTTCACAATCTCATTTAAAATGTTTTACTTGGGAGAAAAGCATGCTCAATTTTTTGGACTATAACGTGTTAAATTGCTTTGGACTTGGATTAGACTGTCATTTGTAGTTTGAGTCTTAAGATCGAGTCTAGATTTCCTTCATGAGTATTTGTTGTGGATAGATATTGTTAGTACTAATGGGTTGACACCCCACCTATGTTTTTAGTATGCTAGTTGAGACTGATGTAGACTGTGTGTGCCCTTAGGTGAATATAATCCAGTTATTTGAACTTGGACTAGTGCCCTTAGGTGAATATAATCCAGTTATTTGAACTTGGACTAGTCATAAGCATATGTTAGTTTCTATTACTTTTATGTTCTCATACGCATATGTATTTTCTACATGACTTACATGGCAACCTATTATGTTCTTATATACTTGTGAACTCACCAATATATGTTGACTCTTTAGATCATTTCTTTTCTAGTGACAATACTTAAGTACTTGGACATTGGACTTTAGACGAGACCACTCTTGCATGAGCATTAGACGTTTGTAATATATTGGTTTTAAACATTGTGTTATTATTGGATTTGTAATAGGTTTAGATTGAACTTGTACTAGTTGTTGTACTTTGGTACTTTTGTACAGTTTGTGCATTTTTGGAATAATGTTATGGAATTGATTGTTCTTGACACTTGTTCTTTTGTGTCAGTCGATGTCATGATCCATTGACGGAGAATTCCTTTAAAGATTTCTTAGACCCCAATGTGTTATGACGATCCCGTCCATTGAATTCTCATGTTTTCGCTACTAGTAGGGGGTGAAAGGTAAGATGTTCTAGTTGGAAAATTACACAAATATTGAAGAAGAGAAATGTGGTTGAGTATGTTAATGTTGACAGAGCTAAAGAGTCTAAGTGTTAACCATACTACTCAATGTGGATGACTTAGACAAATGCGGCTAAGTATTTTCATCCACATAAGACTAATGAAGATGTAAAATACAAATGCTAAGGAAGAAAACAAAAGAAATTCGGATAAGGTTTTGGTCATCGGCATTTGTCAATGCGGATAAACCAAAACAAATGTGGATAAAGAAAAAGAAATACTTATACAGTTTTATACTTTTATATTTAAACTACCTGAAGTAATTTTGTCGCTATAGGTTGGTCAAATATACAAGTCATGTATAAAACCTATAAATAGAATAGTTTGTTGCAATATTTGTAACACTACACAAACCTTGAACCTTATTATATTTTAATCAATCAATATCATTATATAAGAACTTTATGAGTATATCCATTGCGTTTGATCTGTGTTGATTGTAATTTCACTACAATTATGCATCAATATCACTCAGTATATTTAATCCTCATTGATTCTAACTAGTCATATATATTTTGTGTGATTTTAAATCATTATAGGCTTAACTCACAAATTTTTTTAAATATTAGTCTTTAATTATTGACATTAAACAAACCATTATTATATTTCTTTGTTGTTGCAGGATCGAGTTTGGTCACTCAACACAATTGTTCTCTCTCAAACTTACTAAGTCACACTGGGTTTGATGATGCAGAATCCTCTAAGAGTTGATAATAATATATTAAGTAAACAAACACAAGAGAAAGGTTTTTCAAGATACTCGTATATATTACTTCTCAACTCAAAGTATTACAAGACTCTTACAAGCATAACTAAATGAGTTACAATGAGAAACTATATATACTACTATCTACAGCCAGATATACTTTAATACTAGCTCGAAACTTACAACTAAACAAATACAACATTGCTAGAAGTAAGGTATCTAAGATAAAATACTATTTAAGATTTGGTAGTCATGACATGTCCATGACTTACCTTTTGTTACCAACTAAAGTTGGTAACTGTACTAACTGATAAGGGATGAATAGTGGAATAAAGTATGGTCAACCACATGGGCGTGGGAAAGCACCATGCAGTGTCTCAGAGTTTGCAGCGGTGTGTCAGAGGGACCATACTTATGTCCACTTATTCATAGTAGGTTCTTCCGAAGGTTAACTGGCTTCGAAAGAACTTGTTCTTCTAAAGCCACTTATACTTTGGAAGATGCTACTTCTTCCGAGGCTTGAGTTGATCTTTAGGGCTTTATACTTCAGAAGTTAATGTCTTGAATTCTTCTAAGTGTTAAACTTTAAAGAGGGAAGACTTTCTTCTCAGCAACTTCTCTTTCTAGTGTCCAGTAAAGTCACCAGCTTTATTTTCAGCAACTTCTCTTCTTCCCTAAAAGAGTCGGAGTTGGTTGCCAAGAGTCTAAGTGCTTGGTCCATTGTTCCTCTAGGCAGATCAAGGAATTGTTCTCTTATGAGGGAACATGAGGAGCCATCAATGAAGGTTAGTTTGATAGACCCCTACTCACAAGAGATATCGCTCAGAGTGGTGCAGTTGATGAGCTTCCTCTTGATCTCCTTGAATTCTTCTAAGGAAAGAGGTTTGGATGGTTGAGAGGATGACTTAGGTGGTTGTTGGGTAGATGATGTTTGCGTTCTAGGGAGTGTTTTGGGTTTAAGGATGGGTAGTTGTGGTGGTTGTTGTGATGGAATGGGTGAGGAAGAGGGTATGGTTGATGGTGTGGGTTCAGGAGTGTATGGCTCAGTGGTTGGCTTGGTTTTGATGGGGAAGGGAAAGGGATTAGTTCAGATTGAGGTTGTGGTTGTGGTGCTGGTTTACAAGTCATCCTTTGTACTCTTCTGTACATCTCCTTCCTTCTTCCTGAGCGAATGTCAGCCTTGATATCACTAACATATCGCTGCAAGGTCTTCTCAGACATGAGGCCAACTTGCCAGCAAGAAAAGCCATGGGCCCTAAGATAATCCTTCATCTAGGATTTGTCACCCATCTTCTTGACGGCTGCAAGTTGAGCTCTTCCTCTTTCTTCTTCTTCTCCTTCAGCTTTTCCCTGGAAGCTCTCTTTCTCTCTTTATTCATTTGATCTTGTTCTTTGTTGAAAAGTCACAAGTCGTATGGTTGTCATGAGGAGCCAGTTCCTCAAGAGAGAATCCCCTAGAGCTAAGAAAAGCTACCCTATCATTACTTAGTTGTTGCTTAGCTTCATGTTTCTTCTTCTTCTTTTCCTCCTCTAAGGCCAACCTTGTTGCTTCTTCTTTTTCTTTCCTCAGTAAGGTTGCCTTTTCTAACTCAACCAGCTCCTCAAGTGGTAGGAGGACCACATCATCACTTGCAGCTCCCAGGTTGACAAGCCTATCAATAATCTCCACCCTTCTTTGATTGTTGATTACCTCCTGGTTAGCTATAGCTACTTTACTACTTGCAGCTAGTAGCTTCTCAGTTGTGAGTATACCTTTTCTTCTAAGCTTCTCCAACTTTTCCTCCTCTAACAGTTCTTCCACAGTCAACTTCCTTTTACCTTTAATGTATTTGGAACCTTGAGACTTTGGAGGTTCTTGTGCTGAGGTTTCTGGTTGGTGGGTGGTGACTTGAGCTTGATGATGGTGTTTGAGTGGGAGAAAATCTGAGAAAGTCTTCACTATTTACCTCAGATGCTAGTTCAAGGACTGCATCTGTGATAATTAGATCATCATATAGAGAGTATAGTCCTTCCACATCTTGGATCTCAGATTCGGGAGATTGGAATACTTCTTCCGCATCTTTGACTTCAGCTTCGGAAGTTTGTGGGATTGCACTATATGTTCCAAACGTGTGTCAATTGATGGACCATCAGTCCCCTATCCCACTGTTTCAATTGATGGACCATCAGTCCCCTATCCCCTTCTAATTCAATCTCGGGTTCAATATGGACCTTAGGTTGACCAACTCCTTTTACAGTGGTAGATGGTGCATTCAACCTTTGGAACTCTTCAGCTATAAAGTATGCCACAACAACATCTGGACTCGGTTGTTCAAGATATGAGCCCATCAGGAACCTGGTTAGGAACCTATTCAGATCTATGAGCATCCTTGGGTCCACTTGAAGGATGAAAGGAGGAGGCTCATGGAAAACAATTGATTGCTGAGCAGGAGATCTTGAAGAAATTGTAGATAAAGCTAAGCTTTGTTGCTCCACTTGTGTTTCACTCTAAACATTCTCTCCTTTTTTGGTAGCATAATCTTGGGAGCTAGATGAGCTAGAGGAAGAGGTTAGAGAGACTTGTATTGGTACATGCCTAACAGATCTCTCAGTCTATTTCTCAGCTAGTTGATCCTTGAGGTTTCTTGGCTCCTGGTTTCCCTTGCTTAGTGATGTCTCTTTTAGAGTCATCAGTAGGCACGGTTATCGTAGATTCAGTCCCGGATATGTTATCACTGTCAGCTTTAGTAGTGGCAGCTGAATCTACATAAGTCCCTCCACACTAGTGGGACTCGCCTCAGTTTGGATTTACTGATGGGGGCTAAAAATCAGAGATCTCTCTAGGCTCATATGATCCTTAGATAGGTGTTGTGGATCAACATCATGGCCTTAAACAGACATGATATCTTCATCAGTACCTATTTAAGGTCATTAAAGGATATAGAAGTTATGCCTAATGACCCGGGACCTTGATCAATGTCTAATGGCATTGAGCCTATGATGGGGATGTCCTTTTTTGGCTGCTCAGGAGACTCATCCTGAGGGTTTACAGCTTGGGCTTGGGGCTTATGGGATTGAGACTGAGGAGACTCAATACCCATATTGAGGTCAATTGTGAAGGAAGGTAGGACCTCAGACCGAGTGGGAGTGTATGTTTCCACTCTAGCCTTTTTGGATAGAACAGGGGGAACTTGTTCAATCAAAGGAGATTGAACAAGGGTTCGCTTGGAGCGTCTCTGGTATGTAATTCTGATTGGGTGAGAAGTAAGATTTGGCAATGTGGTAGTTATTGCTAGTGTAGGTTCATCACCTGTGGGGTTAACAAGGATGTCACCAGGAGCCATTAGCTCAATCATACATGGAAGGAGCTCAGTGTGTCTTCTAGTGTAGTTGGTGGATACTCTCTTCAACACTTTGAAGATGGCCGGCCTCATGTGAAGGATAGGTAGAGCAGCTGCACACACAAGCTGACTCTGATCCAGCTCACAGTTGATTAGGTGCTGAATAAACCTGTGATACATGTAAAATGTTTCCCTTGAAGGTTTCCCATGAGATTGGTCAGCACAAACCTTGAGTAGTTAAACCTAAGGCCTTTTACCAACCCGTGAACTTGGCATCCTAGTTCATAGGGAATTTGATCCCAACCCCTAGACTTGTTTGACAAACAATGAAGGACTATATGGAGCAGAAACTTCCAGTTGTAGGAGAAATTGAACTTGTATACAGTTGACCTGCTCACATCACCACCATATCCCATCTGGGTATATGTGTCATCCAAATATATGGTTTGTTCGGATATGATCAATTCCTGGTCACAAATGCTTGACCTAATAACCATAACTCCGTTTAAGGTTTCAATATGACCGTTTACCTAAAACTCTGCCATTTGGTTTGAGTAAATAGTGGGGTTAACAGTTAAAGAAGTGTAATAAGTGGACTGGGTAAGGAAATGGATGATTGCAAAGAAGTCAGCATCTTTGGAAGAGTCAAGGAGTGCGACCTGGTTGTGCTGAGGGTTTAGTGCCATAGTTGAGAAAGTAACAGAGGAAATGATGTTGAATTTCGATAAATTGAAGACAAAGGAAACTTAAGGCTGTGAAATTGGTAAAAATATTAATGAAATGGGTCAAAAGTATTTAAATGGGTGAAAATGGCGGATGGATAAGGTGAAGTGATGGTTTAGGGTATGATGTGACAAGGGCGATAAGGTTAAAACCATTTAAAATATTCTGACATCATTAATAAAATCTTTACCTTTTTACAGAGTGGGGCCCAAAAGAATTCTTTTACTCAGTAAAGCTTTCTTCCAAGAGTAAAATGCTCTTCCAAAAGCAATCTCTTCCGAAACCAAACTTACTTCTGAAGGTAAATTCATCCTAAGAGAAAATTTACTTCCGAGAGTAAGAAGGTCTTCCAAGTGAAGAGGTTTTCAAGCTTTGGAAGTAGATTTGATATAACATCAAATACTCTCCCGAGGCTAAAAACTCTTCAGAAGAAAAAATTAAGTTGGAGGAATTTTCCTTCAGAAGATACATAAGACATCTTCCGAAGGTTGATTTCTCTTCAGAAGAACTCGTACTTAACAAATTTTTGAAGAAAACCTTTTGTAACATGGCTTAGATTGTTTTTGACAAAGAAAAGACAGACTTTGAAAAGGTTTTCAAGTGGGATAGACTAATCAATGTTTATCATCCCAATAGCCGTAATGAGATACTTACAACTTTGTGCATCGAATGCTTTGGTTAACAAATCAGCATATTGTTCATTTGAGTCGACTTTGACTAGTTTGATCAGGTTCTTCTCATGAATATCTCTAATAAAATGATACTTGATGTCAATGTGCTTTGTCTTGGAGTGCTTGATGGGATTTTTGTAATGGAGATAGCACTTTTGTTGTCAATATGGATAGGAGTCCTTATGAAGTTGAATACATAATCTATCATCGGTTTTTGAATCCACAATAGTTGAGCAAAGCAACTAGCAACAACAATGTATTCAGCTTCAGCAGTTGATGTTGAGACGCAAGAGTGCTTCTTGCATTGCTATGAGATGATCCTTCCATCAATAAATTGACATCCTTCTGATGTTGATTTATTGTTAATGTTGCAGCCGCCATAGTCACTATCAGTGTAGCCATAGAGATTGAAGTTAGTGTTTGTTGGATACCAGAGACCTAGTTTAGGTTCTCCTTTGAGGTATCTAAGGATTCTCTTAGTAGCAACTAGGTGAGACACCTTTGGAGCAGCCTGATATCTTGCACAAATGCAAGTTGCAAACATGATATCAGGTCTACTTGCTATGAGATACATTAGAGATCCAATAATTACCCTATACTGATGTTGATCGGTATCCTCCCCCTTAGAGTCAGGACAAAGATTATGATTTTTGGGTATCGGAGTTTGCTGGCTTACAATCTTTCATATCAATCTCTAGAATGTCTTTGATGTATTTAGATTGATTGATAAAGAAACCCTTCTTTTATCTATTTCACCTGAATTCCAAGGAAAAAGTCCGTTGTCCTCATGGAACTCATTTCAAATTTATTCATCATTATGCTCTCAAAGTCTTTACACATTTGGTCATTTGATGAACCAAATATGATGTCATCAACATAGACTTGTACAAGCAAAATGTCTTTCCCAGACTTTCTTATGGATAAAGTCTTGTCAATGGTACCTCTTGTGTAACCATTCTTCAGGAGAAACTGAGACAAAGTCTCATACCACAGCCTAGGTGCTTGGTGTAGCCCATAGAGAGCTTTATCCAATTTGCACACATGGTTGGATGTTGTGGGTCTTCAAATCCTGGAGACTGTTACGCATAGACTTTCCTATCTATATCCGCGGATAGAAAGGCACACTTGACATCAAGCTGGTAGACAGTAAAATTCTTGGATGCAGCATAAGCAAGAAAGATCCTCACTGCCTCAATTCTTGCAAAAGGTGCAAAGACACCAGTGTAATCAATTCCCTCCTCTTGAGTGTATCCTTGAACTACCAGTCTTGCCTTGTTCTTGATAATCAAACCTCTATCATCTCTTGTTTCTCAATACCCGTTTTATGCTTATTGGTACTTGACCAGATGGTAGTGGACATAGGTTCCAAACCTTTTGTCTTTTGAATTGAAGCAATTCCTCTTGCATTGATTCAACCCAAGTAGTATCTTTTAAGGCTTCTTCTACGTTCTTTGGCTCCATCTGAGATAGGAAGCATGAATACAAGCAGACATTCCCATTGTGAGTTTGTCCTATTGTTCTCATACCTTCAGAGACATATCCTATGATGTTTTCAGCTGGGTGAGTGTTGTGAATCCTGAGCCTAGGGATCACATCCAGTTGCATGGATAGATCCGAATTGGAAATGTTTTGCTCAGGGTTTTGAATACTTGACCCAGCTGATGTTTCACATTCATTCAATGAGGACTGATTGAATGAAGGATAAACAACGTCATTATCATCTGGCTATAAAGTAGCATTAACAGTTGCTTGTTCCTTCAAAATGTTACTTCCATCAGCTTGGTGTTGTACATTGTCATTTGATGAGTTTTGAGGCTCAGTTGTTGACAACTTGTTGAAACTCCATTGGTTCTTAAGATAGTTATACTATCAGATCTTCCAGTTGTGGGAGCTTGATTTTCAGCAACTATTGGAGAACCTTAAAGAGGTCTAGGTAACCCAAATAGTTGGTCATCATCAGAATCACTTTTAAGTATCTGTTCCAGCTGAAACATTCTCACAAGATGGTTTAGAATAGTTTGAAAACAATTCTAAATCAAAGATATGATCAAGTCCATTCCTCCTAACACAAGGAGTATGCTCATTAAAAACAATGTTGGATGATTCCTCAAATTGTTGATTTTTTATGTTATACACTCTATATGCAATAGAGGTAGAGGAATATCCAACAAAGATAGCATCATCCAACTTTTTAGCAAATTTGCTAAATTGTCCTTTGTGTTAAGTATGGTACACCTGCTGCCAAAGGACCTACGAAAGCCAATTAAAGGTGCCCTCTTGTTCTATAGCTCATAAGGGGTTTTTTCATGTGGTTTAACTACAAGTACTCTGTTCTGCACATAGCATGCAGTGCTGACTGCCTCTGCCTAGAATGTTAGAGGCAGCTTTGAATCAGCTAACATAGTTCAAGAAGCCTCAATAAATGTCATATTTCTCCTCTCAGCAACACCATTTTGTTGAGGAGTTCTAGGAGCACTATATTGTCTGAAAATCCCTTTTGCAGGATAGTTTAAGGGTCGTCACTTACAACACAACAACACAATAAGGAGAGTTCTTTACAACACTTAACAGATCAAATAAAGAACTGGTAACTTATATGTAAGATACTAAGAACACAAGTAAAGTATGAGATAGAACAAGATTGCAAACAACACAAGTATTTGGTTTTCAAGAATGTTGTATATTGCTCTCAAGTTATTTACAAGTATTACAAAGCATAGAAAGAAAGTTACAAGTACTTGAGATACTTTATACTACATCCTACAGCCGGCCATACTTTGAAGGCCAACTGGATACATAAGACTAGACAAAAATCAAATGTAGAGTCAAAAGGCAAATTGCCTTTTGACTAGTGACTATGACATGTCATAGCTTACATCATAATATATTACAAAAAGAATAAAAGTACATATAGTAGAAAGCTCAAACTCAAGACCTTAATGTATAGTTACCAAAAGCATGGACCTTTTCACCAACTCATGCAAGTTGGTGACTGAACAGAGTTGTAGTGGAAAAGTGGTACAGCTTTATGATAAAGTACATAAAATAAAAGCACGTATCTAAAAGTATTCGGAAGAAATTTGTCTTCACTTCTTGGCTTCAGAAGACTTTGTCTTTGAAGCTTCAGAAGACTTCACTTTTGGGTTTGGAAGATGTTGGTCTTGGCTTCACACTTAGAATGTTTTCTAGTGCATGGTGTAAAACTTTCGAAGCATTTCTACTTCTGTACTTCAGTGCATGCATGCAGAAAGACTTTGGATGTTTTGGCTGCATCAGACTTATAGGAATCCTTACAAACTCCCCCTAGGCTGATGCTGCCAAAACATTTGAAGACCTTTAGCTGTTGATAGTCCTTATTATGATGATGACCATACCCTTCTTCATTAGATGGTCAGGATCACTCAGACTCTCATAGTATTTTCTCATCTCAAAGAGATCATACAGAGGTAGGTTGAATAAGTCTTTCCATGTGTAGACATCTTCACCACCTTGATCTCTGATCAAATGCCATCTTTCTGGATTAGTTGTAAAGGTCCAGGATAAGACGGGTCTTTCAGATACAAGAGGAGCCACTTGAATTGGAGTTGATGGGGCTGCCTCTTCATGCATTTCCTTAGCGTGATCTGATTCATCCTGGGGCTTGGAGGTGGATGATTTAGACTTCTTCTTCTTCTTTGACTTTGGTTTAGAAGCCATTCTCTTCCTCCTCTTTGAAGACTTTAACTGAAAAGACTGGCCTGCAGCACCTTGTTGACTAGTCTTGTCTTGCTCAGTTGGGTGTACCTTTGTTGCCAAGTCTCCTTCCGAAGAATCCATACAGCTTCAAGAAGCTCATCATCCTTTGTCTGTCAGCAGACTTCTTCATACTCTTTTGGATGATGGCTCTTGACTTTGCAGCCTCTTCCCTCATCTTTGTCTTTGTTACTTTTTGTTCTTTAAGCACTTGAAGTTCAAGCTGTTTGAGATACTCAAACTCACTATACTCAAAGGACAAGGGAAGAAGTGTAGATGCCTGGTGGAGACCTTTGGCACTCAGGTAGTTGATCATATTTTGCCTATCTATTTCTTTGTCTATCTGAGGTTCTTGTTAAGCTGCCACAGTATCTTGCAGACGGCTTTCTTGAACTGGGAAGAGGGTAGGAACATGCTTGTACAGTCTTTTCTGTCTCTTCTCTTCTTTATTTGGAGGAGCAACCTTGCATCCTCTGCTTCCTTCCTCTACCTATACATTTCCATGTCTGCCAGCTCATTCAGTTATTCTAAGGGGAGAGATATAATCTCATGAATGTCATAGTTCCTGGTCTGCAGGTAAGTAATCATGATTGCCGTCAACTCATCATCTTGAGTGTTTGGTCTGTGGCAGCCCTGATTGCAGCTTGCATGAACCCTGAAGACCAAGAGGAACTTTCTCCCCTTAGCTTCCTCTTCCTCTCTCTCTCTCTCTCCTCTTCCTCAATCTCCTCAGGAGTTAAAATCCTTTTCCCTTTGGCACCCACAGAACTTTGTGACACATGGTGGAGCTTTGGCCTTCTTTGCCTGGTGTAGCATCCAAGCTCAGGCCAGAGAGAAGCTGTGATACACCTTCACCAGCAGGTCTTTCACTGAGGGAATGAATTGCTGAAGTAGTTATAGGTGTGACAGGACTCTCAGGCTTTGTTACTGGGCCTTCAGTCAAGGTTTTCCCTTTGAAGCTAATCTCAGGGTCTGCCTCAACATCCATTTGATCAATGACATTACCTAATTGCCTTTATCTCCTTCTTAGGCTATACTCTTCAATAATTCTATCTTGAATCCTTTGTGCCAGCGTGCCAGCTTGTCTAGATTTGCTTGGGTTGACAAGTGGCATGTTGATCAGGTCAAGACCTTCATAGTAGTCCAAGGTCTGAAAGTTGAATACCTCTTGCTGCCCTTGAACTCTTTGAAGAATAAGGGCTCTTTTGTCAGCATCATACATCCATCCAGTGATGTAGTTTGAAGTTCCTTGGGGTGGGGATGGCATAGCCCTTGGAATACCTTCCTTAAAGAGACTCTGGATGAGAGAGTCAAGAGAGTCCACATCAAAGTGAACTTGAGGAATTTGCAGAGTATGCACAATTGCAAGTGAGGATGGTGAGTCCTCAAAGTCCATACTCACTGAAGAACTCCCAAGTTCTATGATTGAAACGACTTTCTCCCCCTTTTTGGTAGCATCACCATCTTCCATAGGTGATCTAGGAGTTAGGTCAATCACATTCACTGGTTCTTGTGTTCCTGGTTGAGCTCTCCTTAAAGGTCTTCCAGCTAGTTTTCCCTTGAGATAAGATATCTCAAGTTGCTGATCATTGACCCTGTTTTGCAGGGTAGTCACCAGAGATTCAAGGTGACTAACCTTAGAGACTAGGTAGGTGCATGTTTTTGCACCCTTAGTCTCAAATTCCCCTCATCTTCATCAGAAGAATCATGGGGGGATGAGAGAATTAGACCAAAGTCCTCACTCTCACCACCAGCTTCATATTCTTGGCTGCTGGATTCCTCTGCTCATTGACAGCCTCAGTTGAAGTGTCAATGGGCTGAGTAGCCATGGTTGAGGTCCTAATGATGTAATCACTTGCAGAAGTGAGAACCTCTTCAGTATGGATCTCCTGAACAGGTTTAGAGAGGTGCATCTCAGTAATGGGTGACTGATGTGGGCTAGACATAGGAGACTCATGAGCACTCATCTCTCTTTGAGTAGGGGAAGAGTAGAGAGACTCATGGTACTCGCTAAAACCTATGTTTTCATCAATATAGAATTCGAGGTTTGAAATGTGTTGAGTTAAGTCTAAAGGTTGGGGATGGTAACTGTCCCCTAAAGTTTGTTCACTTAAGTGTTGAGACTCAGAGTTAAGGCTTAAGGCAGTTGGGCTAGTGAGCTCATCAGGCTGAGCATGAGGAACCTCAGCACTGATCCTTGAAGAAATAGGAGTGGTTTGCTTCTCAGGAGAAGTGGGAGCTCTAGTGTACATTTCCTCCTATAAGGGTGAGTATATGGGGGCCTGCACAAGCTTAATAGCTTGAGTAGGGGTTCGTTTGGATGTTCTTTGGTATGTGAGGGTGATTTGAGGCCTTTTGGGTGGTTGAGAGGTAGAAGGTGTGGGTACAACACTAGCTTGTGTTGCTAGGTTGTCACCTTGAGCAATGAGCTCTAACATTTTGGGGACAAGGGCTGTTTCTACCCTAGAGAAGCCTACAGTTGGCTTCTTCATGATTTTAAAGATGTCAGGCTTCATCTATCCCAATTTAAGAATATTACTTGTTTCCATCAACTGTGAGCCCAGTTCACAGTTGAGAATGTATTGAACATATCTAGGGAACATGTAATACTCTAAGGAGTCCAAATTTGCAAGTAAATTTGTATATACAAACAGAGAGTACCTGAATTTGACCCGTTGAACCATTCCATGCACTATGAAGGAGAGATCCTCAGGAATCTGGTCCCACCCACGATGCTTGTTGGACAAGCTGTGAATGACCACATGTAGTAGGTACTTCCACTGGGATGAGACCTTTCCTTTCCTAAAGGTCTTTACAGAGAAATCTTCTTGATAGCCCATCTGCTCAAAGGAATGATTAATGGCATCCTTTGGAGAGGACAACTCACCTTCTTCATCATCCAGCTGAAGATAAGTGTTGATGATGGCTGGAGTGATGAAGATTGTCCTCCCTTCCACCATGGCAGACAGTGCCTGCTCCCCATCCATGATGACCTCTTGACAAGTCTTCGTGAATTCAAGCAGATGATCCTCATAGAGAGTAGGATCAATGGTTAGGGAGGTGAAATAGTCGGATAGAGCCAGAAAACAGCAAACCTTTGAGAAACAATCATCTTTCTCAAAGTTCAACAGAGCAACCTGGTTGTGTTGCCTGTGAAGTTGCACGGAGAAATCAGGGTTGTTTCTGCGGTTTAGGTTGGCCATTTTGAAAAGCTTAAGGGTGTAGGAAGTGTAGAACAAAGGCGGTTTGGGTGAATTTAGGTTAGAGTAATAGTTCAAATGAAGAGGATAGTGATAGAGGAGGGAACCGTTGGGTATATATATCATATGGACTTAAGACAAAGTTAATGAAAGAGGATAAACTTTGAAATCCGGATGTCGGTCCCACCTCTAAAAAAGTAGTTTACTTTTCCCCAAAAAGTAGTTTTCTTGGAAGTCGAGAAATCTTCCGAAGGTTATTTTTCTTCGGAAGTTCTGAAGGAAAGCTTCCGAAGGCAAAATGGATTCGGAAGATATTCTAAAGGGTTTTGTGAATTTTGCTTTGGAAGAGATTTATTACTCAGAGTTTTTATTCTAAGAAGAATAAAAACTTTCGAAGGTAAATTGCTTTCGGAAGAAAATTGTTCTTTGAAAACATATACATACTTAAGTTAATTTTAAGCTTCGGAAAAGATTCAGAAAATTTCCTCCGAAGGTAAATCTACTGAAGTAGTTATCTGTTTTCTAAGACATAAGTTTCTTTTGAATGTAATTTCAAATCTTCCGAAGGATGAAAAAAAATCAAAATTGTCAAAAATCTAAGGAATGTCTTTCAAAAAGATTTTTCTTCCATAGTAAACAAGGGGTTATGAAGGTGATGAAATAGACAACTTAGGACACATAGATTTTAGAAATGATATGATTAAGTTTTAAGAAAATCTACTCAAAGTTAATCATCCCAATACTTGATACAAGATATTTGAAGCTCTGTTCATCAAAAGCTTTGGTGAATAGATTAGCATATTGTTCATTTATGTTAACTTTGACTAGTTTGATTAATCCCTTTTCAAAATTATCTCTAATCAAATGATACATGATATTGATGTGCTTTGTCTTTGAGTGATGCATAGGATTCTCTGTGATTTAGATAGCACTGTTGTTGTGTATGTGGGTGGGAGTCTCCTTGAAGTTAAAGCCATAGTCCAGCATCTGAATCCAAAGCACTTGAGCACAACAGCTTGCAGCAGCAATGTATTCAGCCTCAGTAGTTGATGCAGGCACACGGGATTGTTCATTGCATTGCCAAGAGACTATCCTTCCACCAAGAAATTGACATCCCCCAGATGTAGACATTGTAGTCATGTTGCATCCACCATAGTCACTATCTGTATAAGCATACAAATTGAAGTCAGAATTCTTTGGATACCAAAGGCCAAGTGACGGAACACCTATGAGATATCTTAAAATTCTCTAGACAGTGACCAGGTGTGACGTCTTGGGGTTGGCTTGATATCTTGCACAAATACATGTAGCAAACATGATATCAGGCCTGCTAGCTGTGAGGTACATAAGAGACCCAATCATTGCCCTGTAGAGATATTCATCAACACACTCCCCTTCAAGATCAGATCCAAGGGAGTGATTTCTGGCTATGGGTGTCTTAGCAACCTTACAATCAGTAATGTTGAATCTTTTAAGTATATCTTGTACATACTTTGACTGTCTTATGAAGATGCCATTGTCAACTTGCTTCACTTGAATTCCTAGAAAGAAATTGAGTTCCCCCATGGCACTCATTTCAAACCTATCCTTCATCAGCTTCTCAAAGTCTTTGCAAGGCTTTGGATTGGTTTACCCGAAGATAATGTCATCTACATATACTTGAACTAGAATTATGTCATTTCCTGTTCCTTTGATTAAAAGAGTCTCATACCACTTCTTTGGTGCTTAGTGCAGCCCATAAAGAGCCTTATCAAGCCTGCAGACATAATTAGGATGATCAGGATTTGCAAACCCAAATGGTTGTCTGACATACACCTCTTCATCAATCACCCCATAGAGAAAAGCACACTTCACATCAAGTTGGTAGACCTTGAAATTCTTGGATGCAGCAAAAGCTAGAAATATCCTGACAGCTTCAAGTCATGCTACTGGAGCAAAAACATATGTGTAGTCAATTGTCACACCCCGGGCCCAGGTAGGGTGGGACGTCACAGACTAGCAACAACATATGGCAGCGGAAACAAACCATTACAAGAGCTCAAAGGAGAGAATGTCACATGGCATTAATATTTTTAAAAACAAATACCAGGGCTAGAAACAATCAAGCCCCCAAATAAGTTTTACAGTCATCCATAAAAATAAATTGTACTTGTTCATCAGAAACAGGTAATTGTTCAAATGGTTCATTAGGAAATATGCCAATGCCATGGTCGCGGGAAGAGGTCTAGGTCTTCACAACAGCTAGGATCTCTTCATTCTTTACCTGAAACATGCTCAAAAGAAATTTGTGTCAACTAAAAAGTTGGTGAATTCAAGTGCTTAAAGTTTAAAAACAAAAGGACTTAACAAATCCTTCTTTTATTAAAAAGAAAATAATCATTGTTTAAACATCATGGGAAAAATCATAATCAACCCTGCACTCAGTCCCGGTTGGCCTCTTCTAAAGTTGTGTTTAACCGGATATTCCCGAAGGAAGAACTGAGCCCCAAACCAGTGAATCCTACCTGCCCGGATGGTTCACCATAGTTTCTTAACAAAATCTGATACATGCCACAAACGACCCCTTAGGATCTCAGTGGGGTAACCTTCCTGGAACGGAAGCCACTGTGTGTGGGGGATTCCCCAAATAGATCTATTGATATAAAACAAGCGGTTCACGAAAGAATTAATGATCATGATATAAGTATCAGCAGGTAACCATAAATCCCACATACAATCATCAAGTAAAGCACAATTATAGTTCATAAATAGCAGAGCATGTTTCATCCCAAAACAATAGTAAAAAGGGGAATCACTAGAACTCACCTTAGGTTTCAAGTCAAAAGTCTCTTGGTGTGCCGGGAGTGTCTCAAGTATAGCACCCTAACATGTACATATTAAGTAATAAGCTACTTCCCTAAACTCATTTAAGGTGCAACAATAGTGTCAAGAGTTTAGCTATTGAGTAAAGCTTTGGTTTCGTGAAGGTTTGTTATAAAAAGTTTCCTTTTATGGCAGGTCAAGGCGTCTTCATGAAAATTGGGATTTTCACTTCATTAGGTTAAGTATATTAAGAAATTTTGTTGTTCAAGTGATTATTAGCTTCCTGGAAGTCGGTTATAAGGTTTCGAAAAATTTACAGTTTGGTCCCTCAAGTTTCAAAATTGATAGTTTCTACCCTCAAGTTTCAAAATTGACATTTAAGCCCAAAATCAGATTCTAGAGTAATATTATACTTTTTATAGAGTAAGTGTTTCAAAATTTTAGTTTACGGGTCCGATTAAAAAAAAACTACGCGTTTAACGCTCCCGGTTATGGTAAAAGCCGGAGAGTTTTAACCGTAATTTAGGGTTTTCATAAATTTGAATCTTGGACTAGTAGGTATTTTTTAAAAGGTATTTTTATAAATTTTAATTCCTTAAACTGTGAAATTTGGCCTTTTATAGTTGAAAATCTCGTTTTTACGTTTGACCCGTTAAAACGCGGTTTTGACCGTGTTTGACCATTTAAAGCTTGTTTGACCAATTTTTTAAATCCTTTAAGTCTTTTATTACTTAACTTACTGAAATCATATGATTTTTATAAATCTTAGCTTTGAACTCCATTTTTATGGATTTTTCTCAAAAACGATGCTCGGTTTGTACCCGTTTTTAGTTAAAACGTCATTTATTTGTTCCTTTGACCATTTAAATTATCCATTGATTCCAGAACACTTTATTTATCATTTTTAAGCCTGGAATACTTTTCAAGAGAGTTAAATTCATATTCTTACTATTTTTAAGGTCGTTTTACCATGTTTTCGGGCCCCGAAAGTGACTAAAAGGGGGCTAATCACAACATGTCCTTTATTCCAGAGATTAAACATTACTAACACTCTTAATATTCATCAAAACCTACTGAAATTTCAGTCCCAAAGAGTTGCCTAGTTGTTCTACACATCCATAGGCATCAAATATGTAGAAAATGTCATAACCGACCATAACACTTGTGTAAATCATCTTAACTCGAGCTTAAAAATTACCAACACTTTATTTAACTTTATAAACAGATTATTAAGGTGTCACAAAGTCGTTCATGAGTAGGTTATGAGTCTTGGTTGAGAGGATTTTTCAAACAAATACTTAAAGAGTGTTGTTACATGTAGAAAGAAGGATTTCAAGGTGTAATCCATGTAATAACCGTGGGTTCGAGTTATGTAGCCTTTTGGAACTTTTAAAACATGTTCTTGGGAGTCCATTAAGCCATTAATATGCAGGTTACAAGTTTGGTTTACAAGAGTTGCAACATTCATAAGTTAGATGATACCAAAACACCCAAAAAGAGGGTTTTCATGGTGGAAATCGGTTTCCACCCCAAGAATGAATATCATAACATGAGATTTACCTTCAAGAACGTTGAGAACTCCTTAAGAACAAAGTAATGGTGAGAAGTTTCTGCTACAACAAGGAAAAAGCAAGGTTTTTAGGTGAAAAATGAAGAAAACAAGAGAAATGTCCAAAACCGACAACATGGAGCTTACACTTGATGTAACTCACGGTTTGGAAGGTGTTGAGGGTCGTGGATGGCTAGAAACTCCTTGGACTTGGCTGTAGAACCTCGAACCAAGGCTGGAAAAGTCAGACAAGTGCGGGTGTGTGTCCAAGACTCGCGAATGAGGCCACCTCCTTGCGGTTTGAGCTTGGCCAATGGTTGCTTGGTGTTGTTCTTCACGATCTTGTGCTTGACTAGAGAGGATTTTTGAGAGAGTTGTGGTGTGTGTGTGTGTGTTTCCAGCTGAGTTCAAATAAGAGGGAAGAGAGGGAGAGAGTGGAAGTCTTGCATGGAGTGTGAGTGGTGGGTGTGTGGTGGTGTAGAGAGGAGAAGAGTGGAGGGAGAGGGGGCGGCTACTTTTGGCTTGTAGTGAGGAGGTTTTTTTTATTTAATTTTTAATTATAAATTGTTATTATGTAGTGTAGTTTTGTAGTATTGGGTATAATGTATTGTTTAGTGGATGGTGTAATTGAGGTATCTAGTGCATGTCCATGCATGCATGGGCCGAAAATATGAGAGTGTGAGTGTGTATGCTCACATTTTAATTGATTTCTCTTGAAATTAATTTTTGTAAGGGTGACTAGTCGACATTCCCGGAACACAAATTTTTAAAAGGTAGAAACCTAAATTAGCTAAAAGTCAGTAATAAAAATCATATGAAACCATAATTTGAATCAAGTAACAAGAATTTTTTCCAATTTCACGGTAGGGTTGAATAGTTTCAATTATTAGCACTCATAAGATGGATAATGATGCAAGTAATTTAGGGTTAGGATAACAACTGGAGGTCGGTTGTCACATTCTCCCACCGTTTAGGAAATTTCGTCCCGAAATTTTAGCTTTGATTGGAGACCGAACGGGTGGGTTTGAAGAGGTGTGAATAATTCTTCCTCATTTCATCTTCACGCTCCCAAGTAAATTCAGGTCCTTGCTTGGAGTTCCATCTAACCTTAACCTTGGGTATGCGGCTCCGCCGGAGTTGCTTGACCAAGCGATCCGTGATCTCCACGGGTTCGTCCACAAAATCCAGTTTGTCGTTTATTCTTGCTTCCTTTAATGGTAGTTCTAGGGTTTTGTCTACCATGATCTTCTTCAAGTTCGACACATGAAATGTGTCGTGTATGTGGCTCAACCCCGGGGGTAGTTTCAACTTGTACGCCACTAGGCCAATTCTCGCCAGTATTTCGAATGGTCCAATGTATCTTGGGCTTAACTTTCCTCTTTTTCCGAACCTCACAGTTCCCTTCCATGGTGCTACCTTTAGCATTACCCTGTCGCCCACTTGGAACTCTAGAGGTTTCCGTCTCCTGTCAGCGTACTTCTTCTGCCGATCTCTGGCTGCTTTCAGTCGCTCCTTTATCTTATATATCTTGTCGGTGGTCTCCAACACTATGTCGGGTCCCATCACTTGGCTATCCCCAATCTCATTCCAACTCAAGGGTGATCGGCATTTCCTGCCATATAGGGCCTCATACGGAGCGGCTTTAATACTCGCGTGGTAACTATTGTTATAGGCGAATTCCACCAAAGGAAGATGGTTATCCCAGTTTCCGCCAAAGTCCATCACGCAAGCTCTTAACATGTCTTCCATCGTTTGAATAGTTCTTTCGCTCTGTCCGTCGGTCTGAGGGTGGTAAGCCGTGCTTAGATCTAAACGGGTTCCTAAAGCTTGCTGGAACGATTTCCAGAAACGAGAGGTGAAACGGCTATCACGGTCGGAGATGATCGACAAAGGCACTCCATGCCTCGTTACAATCTCGTCGACATATAGTTGGGCCAATTTCGTCATGTCGTAGTCTTCTCTAATTGGCAAGAAGTGAGCTGATTTCGTTAGCCTATCTACTATCACCCAAATAGCATCGTGGCCTTTAAACGTTCTGGGCAACTTGGTAACAAAATCCATCATGACATTATCCCATTTCCATTCTGGGATTTCAGGCTGTTGTAACGTTCCTGATGGTTTTTGGTTCTCAACTTTTACCATGGCACAGGTTAGGTATTTCCCCACATAAACGTCGATTGATTTCTTGATTCCCGGCCACCAGAATAGTGCCTTTAAATCTTGGTACATCTTATCACTTCCAGGGTGAATCGAATACCTAGACTTGTGTGCTTCGTCGAGGATTACTTCTCGAATTCCTCCGTGTTTTGGCACCCAAGTCCTTCCTTCATATCTGTATGTACCATCGTCCCCTATCTCAAATTGCTTTTCCATTCCAGTCAATCCTTCTTCCTTTAATCTTCCTTCCTTTAATGCCTCGCTTTGAGCTTCTTTCAGTTTCGCAATAAGGTTGGTATACACACTCATCCTTAAGGCTCGTACACGAAGAGGTTTTTCTCTTTCCTTTCGGCTCAATGCATCCGCCACAACATTGGCCTTACCGGGATGGTAGCGGATTTCGCACTCGTAATCGTTTAATAGCTCGACCCATCTTCTCTGACGCATGTTGAGCATCTTTTGGTCAAGGATATGTTGCAAACTTCTATGGTCAGTGTAGATGATGCACTTTGTGCCATAAAGGTAGTGCCTCCACATTTTGAGAGCAAACACCACGGCACCCAACTCCAGATCGTGTGTTGTGTAGTTCTTCTCATGATCATTCAGCAGTTATGCGTAAGCAATCACCTTGTTGCGTTGCATCAATACACATCCTAGCCCTTGACGCGATGCGTCACAATAGACCACGAAGTCTTCTACTCCTTCTGGAAGAGCAAGGATAGGTGCACTGCATAACTTCTCCTTAAGCGTTTCAAACGCCTCGTTCTGCTCTCGCTCCCACACAAAGGTTGTGTTCTTCTTGGTTAGTGCGGTCAAAGGTTGCACTATACGCGAGAAGTCCTTTATAAATCGTCGGTAGTAGCCAGCCAGTCCTAAGAATTGCCTTATCTCCGTAGGAGTTTCAGGAATCTTCCAATTCTTTATGGCCTCAATCTTGGAAGGGTCAACTTGAATCCCATTCTCATTCACCACATGTCCTAGGAATTGGATCTGGCGCATCCAAAATTCACATTTAGAGAACTTGGCATATAGTTGCTCATTCTTGAGCAATTCAAGAATTAGCCTGAGATGCTTCTCGTGCTCGTCTTTACTTCGGGAATAGATCAGTATGTCGTCAATAAACACGATCACAAACTTGTCGAGGTAAGGGCGGCAAACGCGGTTCATGAGGTCCATGAATGCTGCTGGAGCATTAGGCAGTCCAAAGGGCATGACCAAGTACTCATAGTGTCCATACCTAGTTCGGAAGGCCGTTTTGGGTAGTGTCTTCTTCTCTTATCTTCAGTTGGTGGTATCCTGACCTCATGTCTATTTTGGAGAAATAACTTGCTCCTTACAGTTGATCAAATAGGTTATCTATTCTCGGAAGAGGGTAACGGTTCTTTATGGTCAGCTTGTTCAATTCTCTATAATCAATACACATTCGCAGGGTTCCGTCTTTCTTTTTCACGAATAGTACCGGGGCACCCCATGGAGAGACACTCGGACGTTTAAATCCCTTGTCCAGTAGTTCTTGAATTTGTACCATTAGCTCCTTCATCTCAGGTGGGGCGAGTCGGTACGGTGCCTTGGCTACCGGTGCAGCACCAGGCAACAAGTCTATCTGGAATTCAACTTGCCAATTCGGGGGGAGTCCTGGTAGGTCTTCCGGAAACACCTCTGGGTATTCAGAAACCATGGGAATATCTACGATCTTCTTCTCCTTTTGGGTCTTCATCACATAGACTATAAAAGCTGGACATCCCTTCATTAAGCTCTTGGTAGCTTTTAAATGGGATATCATAGGGTATAGGGTGTTACTCCTTTCACCCTCTACCACTAACACTTCTTTGCCTCTCAATGGTATCTTGAGTAGACGCTCATCACATATGATTTCGACTCTATGCTTCGCTAGCCAGTCCATACCCACAACCACATCAAATCCTCCTAACTTAATGGGCAACAAGTTTATCCTAAACGTATTCCCCTTTAGATTCAGCGGGCAATCCCTAATGATTTCGTTGTTTCTAAAATGTTACCGTCAGCTAATTCTACAGTAAACGTATCGGTAAAGGCACACGCATCTAAGTCAATCAATGCCTAAAAGTACTAGAGATAAAACTAGCAGTCGCTCCAGTATCGAACTGTATAGTAGCGGGATGATTGTTTACAAGGAACGTACCGTTGACCACGTCGGGTTCCCTACGAGCTCCTGCTGGGTCCATTACGAAAGCTCTTCCCTTAGGCTTGTTGTGCTTGGCATCCTTGTCTCTACCCAGCTTAGGACACTTGTTTCTCATGTGCCCTGGATCTCCACATTCATAGCATTGTTTTCCTGGTGCGTAAGTACAGTCTTTAATTAAATGGCATGTTCTCTTGCACCTAAAACAGGGCATTGGGTTACATTCCCCTTGATGATGTAACTTGCACTTGTTGCAAAATGGGCTTGTCCCCGAATACAATCTCCGGTTCTTGCTTCCCGGATCATCGCGCCTCGCACCTTCAGAACTCTTTCTACCTGACCCACTACTACTTCCAACCTCTCTTTTCACTTCCAACCACTTCCTTTTCTCACCAACAAACTTCCTCTTCTCATCAGCCCTTGCTTGATCAGTCCATCCAGCCCTAATTAAGTCATCAGTCAAACTTCTGGTAAGGTCGACAGCAGCTTGTAGGGTTAAAGGCTGGGAGGAACGGACCATTCCCCTAACTCTTAGGTGTAGTCCCCAGATGAACCGTGCTACACCTTTGGCTTCAGGCGTCACCAGATGTGGAACAAGTGGGGATAGGGCTAAGAAACGATTGATATATTCTGTGTAGTTGGGACCTTTCATCTCCAAGCTTAAAAATTCTGTCTCCAGCTTCTCGAGTTGATTGATACGGCAATATTTGTTGGTTATTAGCTCTCGGAATTCAGTCCAGCCCATTCGATTAGCCACATTTCTTCCACGGCTTTGAGTAATTGACTTCCACCATTCAAGAGCTGATCCCTTGAGAGATTGTGATGCAAACCTCACCATATGATCCATATGATCCATCTTCGCTAATGTCCAAGACAGCTTCCATTTCGTCAATCCATCTGTAAGTCTCTATAGCACCCTCGGTGCCATAGAAGTCCTTAGGCTTACATGCCATGAAGGTCTTATAGGAGCATCCATTCCTTAACGCCTCGGCTTCTTCGTCGTGGCCCTCATCGTTCACCGGCCGTTCATTACCAGTAGTGTTATCCCGGTCTGCATTTATTTGTGCAATAATAGTCGGAATGGCGTTAGCCAGTTGCTAAGCTATGAGGTTAGCAATTCTTTTGTCACTCTCTTGATTAGCATTTTCCCCGTGGGGAGTCCCTGGTGGAGTAGGTTGGTTTCCAGTCTGCCTTGCTTCCTCACGGCGGCCCCTAGTGGCTCCACGCCGTCCAAATCGTGTTCCTCTGCGAGTCGGCATTCTGATAGTATCACAAATTGATTCGTTTAGCATCTCAAAATTTGTTTCGAATAGCCTATGCATCATTATCCTATTACACCATGCCTCGTAAGAGGGATCATGGCATGCACATATGTATTTACAACCCACTAAGGAAACCTTACAAAGTCCAAATCAAAACATGACATAACAGTTAGACAACCAATTAGAAAAAGGCACAGACCAATTTCAAGGCACAACACAACATATAGCAATTTAATACAGACAGTTTAATAAATCTAGCATCCCAACAACAGTTGAAGATAGTATCGTCCAACAAAGTAGAATCAGAGTCAAGCTCTTACAATTTGGAAGGTGCCATCACCCCCATGATAATAAAAATAATAGTATCGAATAATAGTTCAAATAGTTTCCTTCTACTGTCTAGAGACAGATAATCCCGTTGAGTACTCCTATTCTCACATCCACTTTTTCTTCAGCCATCCAAACCATCCTGTACTCTTCTTCCTCTGCTCCTGCTCCAAACGCTGCACTCCTTATGTAGCCATCATAGCCTGGAATTGAGCAGACTGGGAGGTTCGAGTGGCGTGCTGAACAGTCAACTCATGACGGCGAACAGTCCTCAAGATCTCATCCAATGTCGTATCAGAGGGTCCTACATCACTTGCCCGGCGACTCGACTGGGAGTACCTATCACCAGCCAGTACGCTAGGGCCGTCATACATACTATGTCTCGGCGGCATCAGGTGTTCGTCACGTGGGTCAAACAGTGGAGGTACCGAAGTCGAAATCCTAACAGGCGGGGGAGGAGGAGGAGGCATCCTAAAGGATACGGAGGATCCTGGCCTAACGCTTTTGCGAGGTCGGGTGACAGTACGCGCACCCCTATTTCCAATAGGTGGGATGGGTGAGAGGGTCGGAGCAGCTACTTGAGGAGAGTGGGAACGCGTTCGGCTTCGGGAAGGTGAAGTGGAGGAAGAGTCTTCTGACGTGACGGATATCCACCCTGGATGTCCGCATCTCCGGAGGTACGCTTCATACTCTGTCTGGGGCTTCGCCCTCCTCAGGGTTCCGGTAGGAGTGGTCTCAGTGTCGGGGTGAGCAGGCGCCTTTCCTGTATCAGCCATAGACGTTGTCCTGTAAGAAATACATCATGAGTAATTTGGTTTCTCATAGCTCATGATTATAATAATAGTACTAGTAATAGTGGTGATGGCAATAGTATCTGTTATTCCAACATATAGCTGTCTGTTTTGCCCAAATCAATAGTCTCTTCAAGTAGTATCGGATAACATAGTTCATCATTGTAAAAAAAATCATTTAAATCCCCTTTTTGTAATTTAGTTTCAAAACCATCAATATAAATCAGAGAAGTTTAATCATAACCTAAAGATCAGTGATGGAACTTACGTGTCCGGTAAATTCATGATTACGTTGATCAAGGGTAATCATCAATTTACCCAACCCGATCATCCCAACACTTCCCACAAGGACAGACCTAGGGTATCAGGGTTGTAGCCTAGGGTCTACTATGGTATTCCCGACTTCTCTACAACCTTTGGCTCTGATACCAATCTGTCACATCCCGGGCCCAGGTAGGGTGGGACATCACAGACTAGCAACAACATATGGCAGCGGAAACAAACCATTACAAGAGCTCAAAGGATAGAATGTCACATGGCATTAATATTTAAAAAAAAATACCGGGGCTAGAAACAATCAAGCCCCTAAATAAGTTTTACAGTCATCCATAAAAATAAATTGTACTTGTTCATCAGAAACAGGTAATTGTTCAAATGGTTCATTAAGGAAATATGCCAATGCCATGGTCGCAGGGATAGGTCTAGGTCTTCACAACAGCTAGAATCTCTTCATTCTTTACCTGAAACATGCTCAAAAGAAATTTATGTCAACTAAAAAGTTGGTGAATTCAAGTGCTTAAAGTTTAAAAACAAAAGGACTTAACTAATCCTTCTTTGATTAAAAAGAAAATAATCATTGTTTAAACATCGTGGGAAAAATCATAATCAACCCTGCACTCAGTCCCGGTTGGCCTCTTCTAAAGTTGTGTTTAACTGGATATTCCCGAAGGAAGAACTGAGCCCCAAACCAGTGAACCCTACCTGCCCGGATGGTTCACCATAGTTTCTTAACAAAACCTGTTACATGCCACAAACAACCCCTTAGGATCTCAGTGGGGTAACCTTCCTGGAACGGAAGCCACTGTGTGTGGGGGATTCCCCAAATAGATCTATTCATATAAAACAAGCGGTTCACGAAAGAATTAATGATCATGATATAAGTATCAGCAGGTAACCATAAATCCCACATACAATCATCAAGTAAAGCACAAATATAGTTCATAAATAGCAGAGCATGTTTCATCCCAAAACAATAGTAAAAAGGGGAATCACTAGAACTCACCTTAGGTTTCAAGTCAAAAGTCTCTTGGTGTGCCGGGAGTGTCTCAAGTCTAGCACCCTAACATGTACATATTAAGTAATAAGCTACTGCCCTAAACTCATTTAAGGTGCAACAATAGTGTCAAGAGTTTAGCTATTGAGTAAGACTTTGGTTTCGTGAAGGTTTGTTATAAAAAGTTTCCTTTTATGGCAGGTCAAGGCGTCTTCATGAAAATTGAGTTTTTCACTTCATTAGGTTAAGTATATTAAGAAATTTTGTTGTTCAAGTGATTATTAGCTTCCTGGAAGTCGGTGATAAGGTTTGGAAAAATTTTATAGTTTGGTCCCTCAAGTTTCAAAATTAATAGTTTCTACCCTCAAGTTTCAAAATTGACATTTAAGCCCAAAATCAGATTCTAGAGTAATATTATACTTTTTATAGAGTAAGTGTTTCAAAATTTTAGTTTACGGGTCCGATTAAAAAAAAACTACGCGTTTAACGCTCCCGTTTACGGTAAAAGCCGGAGAGTTTTAACCGTAATTTAGGGTTTTCATAAATTTGAATCTTGGACCAGTAGGTATTTTTTAAAAGGTATTTTTATAAATTTTAAGTCCTTAAATTGTGAAATTTGGCCTTTTATAGTTGAAAATCTCGTTTTTACGTTTGACCCGTTAAAACGCGGTTTTGACCGTGTTTGACCATTTAAATCTTGTTTGACCAATTTTTTAAATCCTTTAAGTCTTTTATTACTTAACTTACTGAAATCATATGATTTTTATAAATCTTATCTTTGAACTCCATTTTTATGGATTTTTCTCAAAAACGATGCTTGGTTTGTACCCGTTTTTAGTTAAAACGTCATTTATTTGTTCCTTTGACCATTTAAATTATCCATTGATTCCAGAACACTTTATTTATCATTTTTAAGCCTGGAATACTTTTCAAGAGTGTTAAATTCATATTCTTACTATTTTTAAGGTTTACCATGTTTTCGGGTCCCGAAAGTGACTAAAAGGGGGCTAATCACAACATGTCCTTTATTCCAGAGATTAAACATTACTAACACTCTTAATATTCATCAAAACCTACTGAGTTGCCTAGTTGTTCTACACATCCATAGGCTTCAAATATGTAGAAAATGTCATAACCGACCATAACACTTGTGTAAATCATCTTAACTCGAGCTTAAACATTACCAACACTTTATTTAACTTTATAAACAGATTATTAAGGTGTCACAAAGTCCTTCATGAGTAGGTTTTGAGTCTTGGTTGAGAGGGTTTTTCAAACAAATGCTTAAAGGGTGTTGTTACATGTAGAAAGAAGGATTTCAAGGTGTAATCCATGTAATAACCGTGGGTTCGAGTTATGTAGCCTTTTGGAACTTTTAAAACAGGTTCTTGGGAGTCCATTAACCCATTAACATGCAGGTTACAAGTTTGGTTTACAAGAGTTGCAACATTCATAAGTTAGATGATACCAAAACACCCAAAAAGAGGGTTTTCATGGTGGAAATCGGTGTCCACCCCAAGAATGACTATCATAACATGAGATTTACCTTCAAGAACGTTGGGAACCCCTTAAGAACAAAGTGATGGTGAGAAGTTTCTGCTACAACAAGGAAAAAGCAAGGTTTTTAGGTGAAAAATGAAGAAAACAAGAGAAATGTCCAAAACCGACAACATGGAGCTTACACTTGATGTAACTCACGGTTTGGAAGGTGTTGAGGGTCGTGGATGGCTAGAAACTCCTTGGACTTGGCTGTAGAACCTCGAACAAAGGCTGGAAAAGTCAGACAAGTGCGCGAATGAGGCCACCTCCTTGCGGTTTGAGCTTGGCCGATGGTTGCTTGGTGTTGTTCTTCACGATCTTGTGCTTGACTAGAGAGGATTTTTGAGAGAGTTGTGGTGTGTGTGTGTGTGTTTCTAGCTGAGTTCGAATATGAGGGAAGAGAGGGAGAGAGTGGAAGTCTTGCATGGAGTGTGAGTGGTGGGTGTGGTGGTGGTGTAGAGAGGAGAAGAGTGGAGGGAGAGGGGGCGGCCACTTTTGGCTTGTAGTGAGGAGGTTTTTTTTTTGATTTAATTTTTAATTATAAATTGTTATTATGTAGTGTAGTTTTGTAGTATTGGGTATAATGTATTGTTTAGTGGATGGTGTAATTGAGGTATCTAGTGCATGTCCATGCATGCATGGGCCGAAAATATGAGAGTGTGAGTGTGTATGCTCACATTTTAATTGCTTTCTCTTGAAATTAATTTTTGTAAGGGTGACTAGTCGACATTCCCGGAACACAAATTTTTAAAAGGTAGAAACCTAAATTAGCTAAAAGTCAGTAATAAAAATCATATGAAACCATAATTTGAATCAAGTAACAAGAATTGTTTCCAATTTCATAGTAGGGTTGAATAGTTTCAATTATTAGCACTCATAAGATGGATAATGATGCAAATAATTTACGGTTAGGATAACAACCCGAAGGTCGGTTGTCACATCAATTCATTCTTCTTGAGTGTACCCTTGAACAACTAGTCTTGCCTTATTCTTGATTACAAGTCCTCTATCATCCTTCTTATTCCTAAACACCTATTTGGTTCCTATGGTAGACTTCCCTTGAGGAAGAGGACATAGGTTCCAAACCTTTTGCCTTTTGAATTGAAGCAGCTCCTCTTGCATAGCTTCAACCCCACTTCCATCCTTTAGAGCCTCATCAATCTTCTTTGGCTTTATCTGGGATAAGAAACAAGAGTATAGACAAACATTTGCATCATGGGTTTGTCCTCTTGTTCTTACCCCTGAATCAACATCTCCAATGATGTTTGTAGTAGGATGAGAGTTGTGGATCCTTAGTTGAGGAATCACAGCAAGTTGCTTAGACAGATCTAAATTAGAGAAATTTTGATCTGCAATGAGGATTCACCCTCCACATCAGCACACTTATCAAGATTGACTTGATCCAATGAGTGTGTCACATCATTGATGTTGTCTTCAATGGAGTGGTTGTCGGCATCAAGAAATTCTTGATCACTTTCACCACCACCATTTTCTCCTACATTTGAAGCTCCTTCTTCTGAGTTTAGTGCCTCTAAGCTGGAATTTGAAGGCACCCCAGAGATATCAGCAAGATTTGTCATTGATGTGCTTGTAGAAACTTCATTTACAGGGTTAGTTACCACTGGAGCTGAAGTTGTGTAGCTTATGGTCTTCTCAGCACAAATCTTGGGTCAAGATCACCTGTAGGTAGAATATCTGTAGATCCTGAAACATGCTAACAAGATTTGTTAGAACAGTTGGTAACTAAATCAAGATAAAATAGCCAATCAAGACCAGAACTTTCACACTGGGAGTGTGCTCATTGAAAGTCACATTGGCTGACTCCTCAACTACTCTGGTTCTGAGATTGTATACTCTATAAGCCTTAGCTTGGGAAGAGTATCCAATAAAATGTTCATCATCTAATTTCTCAGCAAACTTTGCAATTTGATCTTTGGTATTCAAGATGGTACAAGGACATCCAAATGACCTAAGAAAATCAATGAAAGGTTTCCGCATGTGCCAAAGTTCATAAGGAGTCTTACCATTTGTCTTAACTACTAAAATTATGTATTGCACATAGCAAGCAATGTTCACTACCTCTGCCAAGAAGGTGATGGGTAGTTTAGAGTTAGACAACATAGTTCTTGCAGCTTCAATAGTGTCCTGTTTCTCCTCTCAGCAACACCATTTTACTGAGGAGTCCTGGGAGCACTATATTGTCTTGTAATACCTTTTTCATCACAAAATGTATCAAGAATTTGGTTCTTAAATTCAGTTCCTTGATCACATCTTGTGGTTTGGACCTTGTGATCACATTGATTCTCAGCCTTTAAGTTGAAATTCTTCAGAATCCCAGGGGTCTCATCCTTAGTTCTAAGAAAGAAGACCCAAGTGAATCTTGTAAAGTCATCTGTGATCACCAAACAATAAGAGGTCCTTCCTACACTCATTACACTGGTGGGGCCAAAGAGATCCATATGTAGTAAGTGTAGGGGAATAGTGATGGAGTTTCTTTTCTTTGGCTTGTGAGATACCTTCAGTTGCTTCCCTTTCAGGCATTCAACACAGTGGTCATCACTTGTAAACTCTTTCTTTGGCATCCCAGTTATCAAATCATTCTTAAATAGTTTTTCATGTTTTTAAAGTTTGTATGGCATATTCTTTTATGCTAGAGGAAAGACTCATCACTATTTGCTTTATATAGAAAGCATGAAACTTCTCTTGAGGGAGATGTTTCTTGCAAATCTATCTTGTACATGTTCCCTTTCCTAGGGGCTTTGAGCAGGATAAGCTCATGAGGAATGACCACCCCGGGCCTGGGAACAATGCACTCATGCTCAGTAAAGAGCATGTTATGACTCTGATCACAAAATTGGGATACACTCAAAAGATTATACCCAAGCTCCTTGACAAAGTTTACCTTCTCAATGTTGAGCTTACCATTTGTGACCCTGCTCCTTCCAGGTATGTAACCTCCAGCATCTCCTCCAAAAGCAACTGGTCCTCCATCAATTTTGTTAAACTTTTTGAGTAATAACCTATTGCCTGTCATGTGCCTGGAACAGCCACGATCAATGATCCACACATTTTTGTTTGTCTTGAGCTATTCCTGCACAAAAGAGATGGTTAGTTACATTTGGAAACCCAAGCCTTATTGGTCTTGGCTCATCAAAAGAAGTTGAAGATAATGCAACAATATTTGATCGTATAGTCATGTTTGAGGATCATTTGTTGATGTTGATAAAGAACTTTCAGCCACTTGGTCTTTCTTTGTCTTCCACACCAACTTTGGAAGCTTAGACTTGACCTTCAACACTCTGGAAGTTTTCTTGACTTTGGAAGTTTTGATGACTAGACCTTCAGAAGATCTTTCTTTCACTGCAGCAGGCTTCAGTGCTTTGAAAGTATTCCTTTCTTCCAAGACCAATTTTCTTCCGAAGGCAAGTTTCCACTTGTCTTGTTCTTCATTCTGGAGCTTTCGAAGGAAAACGATTTTCCTTCCGAAGCTTGCTTCTTCTTTTCCAAACTCTTAGTAGTTTCTTTCTTGGTCATGTGGTGAGTACTCTTTGGATTGTAAATACAATCTTTAGCAATATGAGAGGTACTCCCACACATGACACAGTCCATTTTCTTCCTTCTAAGAGTCTTCTTTTGTGAAGATGGCTGAACTTGATCACTTTTCTTCTCTATCTTCATCTTTGCAGATGTTGTGGCAATTTTTGTGGGGATAGAACTACCTTTGGAGCTGGATGGTTCAGGTTGTACAGTAGTGGTGCACAACTGATCGGCCTTCTTCTTGATGATGTGATGATTTGGACATGAACTAGAACTCTTGTTATTAGAGTTCAAGTTTGTGTCTTTAGCCTTAACCACCTCAAATCCTTCTCGAGATGAAGACTTGTTTCTATGCAGAGTTGAAGGTGGCCTTGATCTCTTGAGCCTTCTTGGACTTTCTCTTGGCCTTCCTGATCAAGTTTTTTCTTTTGGACTTGGTCATCCCAACAGCTTTACTCTCCTCAGAGGGATGGTGACCCTTCTTAGAATGCTTTTCTTCACTCTTCTCAGAGCCATTCTTCACCATCTCCTCTTCATCCTCTTCAGTCATGGGGTCTATGAGGGGAAGCTCATCTTCACAAGTTCCACACCTAGGAGATCTTACTGACAAGATTGTGTGTGGAGGACCTATCTCACTAGATCCCAGTCCATGCTTATTTTGATAACAAACTTTTGCATGCAAGGATGAGGATATTATGTTCTTGAAGGTCCCTTCTTCAAGAACACATTTTTTTGCCCTAGCTTTGCTGATCACTAGCTCAGCCTGGTATTTAGTCAACTTAGTTATGAGGTCTTTAATCTGAGTCCTGTAGTCGGTGTGCTCATGTTTAAGACTTGAAATGCTTTTCTCTAAATCCTCTATTTTCAGTTTATTATCATTTTCAGCTTGTTTAAAATCAGCTTTTAAGATATTTAAGGACTCAAGATCAGATCTCATCTCTAGGTTATAGGAACTGTATCTATTTACTTTAGCAATGCATTTAGGAGTACAAAGATGTTCCAATACCTTGGCTTTATCGTGGTCTGCCATGAGTGCTTGGTTTGGAGATGCATCTTCCACCTGAAAGCTCCAGTCAAAACCTCCTCCTTCAAAAGCAACTGCAGCTTGCTAATTTGGCTTCTCATTCTAGGGCGTTCTCTCAGTGTAGTTTGGTCTGGCTTGTGTTTGACCACCATTTGTCCTGGGTGCCTTATACTACCTTGCAAAGTGTCCCATCTGGTTACAGTTGTAACACTTCACTTTGCTTTTATCCAGCCCAAACTTTCCACTGGCTGCATTGCTTGGAAACTTCCTCCATGTCTTCTTGTAGAACTTCTTGGCTCTGTGAGTGTGGAGAGCCATCTGCTGAACTATCTCCATGTACTCCAGATCCTCTAGATGGATACAGCCTAGGTCATCAAGGGTGAAGAGAAAGTTGTCTGCTCTCATCCACAGAAATAAAAGCATGAGAAGAACTTGTCTCTTGGAATGGACTTCCTTGAGTGTAGCTTTCTCTTGGAGTCTCTGGGAAGGTGATGAAAGGACCCTTTTGTGAGTTGTCAGGGTAGCATATAAGATTATGTTATGGTTCAATGCTTTCCCTTTCAACCACATGGAGGGCTGAACTTGGTTGATTGCTGGAGTTACCAGATGAATTTTGCATGTTCATCTCCATCTGGTATCCACTGAGAATACCATACAACTCTGTAAGAGTAAGAGTCTTAAGGTTCTCAGTCCTCTTGATAACAACACAGTAATGTGTCCATTGTCTAGGAAGAGAGGACATGACCTTCCTTACAATGTCCCTTTTCTCAAGAGTTACTCCAACATACATTAGAGTCTCCAGAATCTCAACATACCTGAAGTATTGTTGAGTCATGGTTTCACCTGATTTGAAGGTGAAGTTCTCAAACTGCTGCTTTAAGAGGTCCTTCTTGTTTTCCTTAGCTTCATTGGACCCCTCATACATGAGCTTTAGTACCTCCCATATTTGCTTAACAGATCAAATAGGGAACTGGTAACTTATATGTAAGATACTAAGAACACAAGTAAAATATGAGACAAAACAAGATTGCAAACAACACAAATATTTGGTTTTCAAGAATGATGTATATTACTCTCAAGTTCTTTTACAAGTATTACAAAGCATAGAGAGAAAGTTACAAGTACTTGAGATACTTTATACTACATCCTACGACCGACCATACTTTGAAGGCCAGCTGGATACATAAGACTAGACAACTACAAAATCAAATGTAGAGTCACAAGGCAGATTGCTTTTTGACTAGTGACTATGAAATGCCATAGCTCAGATCCTAATATAATACAAATAGGATAAAAGTACATAAAGTAGAAAGCTCAGACTCAAGACCTCAATGTACAATTACCAAAATCATGGATCTTTTCACCAACTCATGTAAGTTGGTGACTGAACAGAGTTGCAGCGGAAAGATGGTCCAGCTTTATGATAAAGTACATTAGATAAAAGAATGTATCTAAAAGTATTAGGAAGAAATTTATCTTCACTTCTTGGCTTCGGAAGACTTTGTCTTTGAAGCTTCGGAAGACTTCACTTTTGGCTTCGAAAGATGTTGGTCTTGGCTTCGGAAGATTTTTACACTTAGAATGTTTTCTAGTGCATGGTGTAAAACTTCCGAAGCATTTCTACTTCTGTACTTCAGTGCATGCATGCAGAAAGACTTTTGATGTTTTGGTTGCATTAGACTTATAGGAATCCTTACACCTTTTGAGTTACAAAATGAGTCAAGAACTTGATTCTTAAACCCAGTCCCTTGATCACTCCTAATTATCTTAACCTTGTGATAAATTTGATTTTCTATTTTAAGAATAAAAGGTTTTAATGATTCTGCAGTTTCATCTTTAGTTCTTAAAAAGAATTGTTGGAGCATATATTGTCATATATAGTGTGTCCGTCGCTTGTCGAATAGTCTAGACTTAATGTAATACACCTGATATATTGTAAACACATGAAACTGGGTCATTCGCAGGAGCATATGCGAATGAGACTCAGTCGTGCGACTGAGCCTTACTAATGGGCCAGTCGTGCGACTGAGAGATGCGATTGGGTCAATCGTACGATTGAACCATACGCATGGTCCAATCGCACGAATGGGCCCAGTCGCATCTAATATGGGCCGAAGCCTATATATACCAGTTTCAATGTGTAGAGAGATTATGGGTTTGGGGAGGGAGTCTGCCCGGGGCCTAGGGCTGCCGGATGAGAGGGGAGGTCATGCTCGATCTCCCCTTGCCAAGAGTCTTGATTCTTATGTTGTAACAAGCTTGTAATCGTTAGGTTTTTATCAATGAAACCATTCAATTATAGTTTGTATTATTGGTTGACTTTTGGTTTGTGCTGTTGTTGATCCTTCCGTCAAGAACATGCTCGGATGTTTACCGATCCAGTGACTTCACAATTGGTATCAGAGCCGGTTACTGCTGGAATGATCTAACAATCATTCTAGCAACCCGAGCTCTTGATTTCTGGATCTAATTTCAGATATTGACGTTAAACCCACTTCGTGTTCTTCGTGTTTTGCTCAGATCTTGTTACGTGTGTTGTTTCTATGTTAAAATCGAACTCAAAACCACGTTCCTATGACCCTTGCGAATCTGATGATGTCTATTTTGTTTCGGTTCATGTAAAATTCATCAAATTAGGGTTTTTGGCAGCTTTGGCGGCTGCAGATCTGAAAATCTGCGTTCAGACCCATTCGTGCGACTGGACCATGCTACTGGACCATTCGTGCGACTGGACCATGCTACTGGACCATTCGTACGACTGGACCATGCTAATGGACCATTCGTGCGACTGGACCATGCTAATGGACCATTCGTGCGACTGGACCATGCTAATGGACCATTCGTGCGACTGGACCATGCTAATGGACCAGTCGTACGACTGGAGTACGACTGGAATGCGACTGGAATGCGACTGGACCAGTCTTATGACCAGTCATGCTACTGGACCAGTCTTATGACCAGTCATGCTACTGGACCAGTCTTATGACAAGTCATGCTACTGGACCAGTCTTATGACCAATCATGCTACTGGACCAGTCTTATGACCAGTCACACGAATATATCATTCGTATCAACCATTCACATGAATGTGATATTTTTCCTCCACGTCATACGGATGAACGGTGTTCCAGACAAAAAAAAAAAAAAAAAAAAAAAAAAAAAAAAAAACTGGAACTACCTTTTGCACAGATTTGAGGATGAGCAAAGCACATTCACCCTGAGATTCTTTTGTCAAATAAGTTTGATGTATACCCCATTATCCGTCGGACTTCCAGAATAGGTGAATGAAGTTGGAACACGAAAGAAAGAAGAGAAGATGTCAGCAGTTGGTGCTGATTTTGTGGGGTAGTCAGGAGCATCTGACTATTTATGGGCCAATCAAGTTATATTTATCCGCACAGAGAGGATTCTCATTCTTAAGGGGAATCCATGTATAGAGAAATTGAAGACGCAATCAGAAAGTGATGATGTGAGCAGGTTTCCGATGAAGAATCTACATGCATGCTGATTTATTTGATATTGTCGGCTGTGGATTGGAACCTTCAACCTTTTGCCCAATACACCGTATGAAGACGCCAAGAGAGCACAATGTTTATATATTGGGATATGTTGAATGTGAGGGGGAATTTCTGCAGGTGTTAATGTTAATCAGGTTAGCCTGTGTGAAGATTGAAGCAATGGAAAACTGTTCATGTCATTAACTGGAAAAATCAGTCATATGGGGAATCTTGATGCTGTGATGGTGTTCTACAAAGTAAACGAAAGCTATTGTGCCTAAATTCATTTTCAGGGATATTGTAGCAACCTGACTGAGCGGCAACGTTGGCTAATATGGTTTTCGTTTGATTCTATTGACAACCAGAGCAAAGATAGACTGAAGATTGTAAGAGGTGTTATCTACTATTCGCAAGCAACGTCCAAGGGGGAATTTGTTGGAGCATATATTGTCATATATAGTGTGTCCGTCGCTTGTCGAATAGTCTAGACTTAATGTAATACACCTGATATATTGTAAACACATGAAACTGGGTCATTCGCAGGAGCATATGCGAATGAGACTCAGTCGTGCGACTGAGCCTTACTAATGGGCCAGTCGTGCGACTGAGAGATGCGATTGGGTCAATCGTACGATTGAACCATACGCATGGTCCAATCGCACGAATGGGCCCAGTCGCATCTAATATGGGCCGAAGCCTATATATACCAGTTTCAATGTGTAGAGAGATTATGGGTTTGGGGAGGGAGTCTGCCCGGGGCCTAGGGCTGCCGGATGAGAGGGGAGGTCATGCTCGATCTCCCCTTGCCAAGAGTCTTGATTCTTATGTTGTAACAAGCTTGTAATCGTTAGGTTTTTATCAATGAAACCATTCAATTATAGTTTGTATTATTGGTTGACTTTTGGTTTGTGCTGTTGTTGATCCTTCCGTCAAGAACATGCTCGGATGTTTACCGATCCAGTGACTTCACAAGAATACCCATGTAAATCTTGTAAAATCATCAACAATCACAAAGAAGTATGATTTCCTTTCAATGCTCATTATACTTGTGGAACAAAATAGATCCATGTGCAATAAGTGTATTGGAGAGGTGATAGAGTTAACTTCTTTGGATTTGTGAGAAACTCTATGTTGCTTTCCTTTTAGACATGCAACACAGTTGTCTCTACAGAAAAATTCATTTTTAGGCACACCATGTACTAAGTTATTTTTAACCAATTTACTCATGGTTTTAAAATTGACATGACACATACATTTATGCCATAAAGTTGACTCATCACCATCAGCTTTGGAAAGAAAGCATGATACTTCACCCAATGGGGAAGCATTGTTCATATCCAGCTTGTACATATCCCTTTTCCTGGGATATCTAAGAAGCACCAATTCCTAAGGAATTATTATCCCAGGTTTGAGCATAATACACTCATGTTATGTGAAAAGCATTTGGTGCTTTTGGTCACGGAATTAAGAAACACTTAAAAGATTGTGTTCAAGTTGTTTGACAAAGTTTACTTTGTCGACCGTTAACCAGCCATTGGATACACTTCCTCTGCCTGAAATGTAGCCTCCGGTCTCACCTCCAAATTGAACAAGACCTCGATCAAAATATTGAAATTGTTGAAGAAGAGATCTGTTCCCAGTCATGTGCCAGGAGCTTCCAGTGTCTCCAATCCACACATTGTTGTTCTTGTCATGTGGATGTCCTTGAACATAAGGTGAAAAAGTTAGTTATTATTGGAAACCCACGCCTTGCTAGTCTTGGGCTCTTCCAATAAGGATGACATAATTGAACCAAAGTGTATGATAGAGGGTTCAATAGATGTCTGTGAAGAAGAGGTATAGGCTGTAACATCTTGTCTGATCTTCCATTCCATCCCTTGGCTGATCAGTGTAGATGAGCTTGTTGAAGCTTGAGCAACATGGCATTCTTCCAAAGCTTCTCTTTTCTCGGAAGAAGCCTTCACCACCTTATCTTCCGAAGTAGTCTTCTTCTCGGAATATTTTAAATGATCTCTTTTGTTATTTTGAATTTTCTTTGGCTTAACTTCCAAAGCTAATTTCCCTTCGGAAGAATGAGTATCTTTCGAAAGCAACTTTGCTTTTGAAACAAGCTTTCCTTTCTTCATCACTTGAACCATGTGAAAAGGTCCAAATGTGAAACCCTCCTTGACTCCTTCTTGTTTAACATTATTTGCATAATGTGTGCTTGTAGGATTGTAGTAACAATCTTTAGCCATATGGTTTTGAAGACCACATATTATGCATGCATTGTTAACCTTTGTGGGATATGAAGACTGTTGTTTCTTGCACTTCTTATCTTCATCAACAGTCTTCCCCTTAAAGTTCTGATCCTTCAGCAGAACATGAGTGCTGATACTACACTCCTTTCCAAGATCAGAGTTTCCAACCACCTAGAATCTGGCTAAAATGAATACACTCTTTTGTTTTGGGTCTATCTTCAGCTTGGATTCAACCACTTTCTTGGTAGTTTTTCTGGCTGCCTTAGCCCCGTTTCTTCTGGCTTTGGTGGTTAGGGGTTAGTCATGACTGGTGAGAATGGGTTGATTTACCCATGTCCTTGCCTGTGATGGTCTTCAAATTGCATCATTCTTCAACTCATGAGGTGGTGGGTCAGCAGTTGGAACCTCTTGCTCTTGAGTTCCACATCTTGGTTGTCTGATAGACTCATAAGAGTGTGGTGGAGCAATTTCATTGGTTCCCAACCCACTTTTGTTTTGATAACAAATTTTTGAGTGGGAGGATAATGCAAGAATGGCTGAGAAGTTTTTCTCAGAAATAGTATGCTTCCTAGCTTGAGCCTCAGCTATTACTAGCTGGGCTTGAGCCTTAGTCAATTTGGAGATTAAATCTTTGATTTGAGTCCTATAATTGGTATGTTCATTTTTTAAAGAGGACACAGTTTTCTCTAACTCTTTAATTTTGTTTTGATAGTCAGATTCAACCCTTTTAAAATCAGATTTTAGGATATTCAAAGACTCAATATCAGATTTAATTTCCATATTATAATCCTAGTACATTTTAATTTTAGCAATGCAAGCTGGAGTACAGAGGTGTTCAAATACCTTGTTGTCATCGGTTCCAGCCATCAATGCTTGGGTAGGAGTCACATCCTGCACCATGAAGCTCTAGTCAACCTCTTGAGCACCAGCAGTTGTGTGTTGTTCAGTTGACTTCCCGGTGGCTTTAGGTGTGGTGGGATGTGTGGAGGCTTGAGTGGCTCTTGGGTTGGATTTGGGAGCCTTGCATTCCCTGGCAAAATGGCTAAGCTAGTTACAGTTGTAACACTTAGCCTTTGTCTTGTAAAACCCAAACTTGCTGTTAGTTGGGTTTTAGGGAAATTGTCTTCCAGTTCTCTTAAACAACTTTTTCGCACTGTAAGTTAACAGAGCCATCTATTGGACAATGTCCATGTATTCAACATCATCCAGGCTAAAACATTCTAGATCATCAAAGCAGAATTGAAAATCACTAGAATGTCCATTCCCTTAGACAAAGGCACAACTGTCTTGGAAGGGACTTGACTGAGCCTATTGACACCTTGGAGTCTTAGGAAATATGATGTATGGCCCAGAAGAACAGGATGGCTGCTGAGAGTAATTCAGGTACTGCTGAGGTCCGGGGGTCTTGAGCCTTTAGCAACCATTAAAGCGTTGCTAGCAGGAAGGCTTGAGGGTCTACTCACCTGGTGGCCTCTCTTGTTCTCCATCTTTACACGGTATCCATCAAGGATGCCATATAGTTCAGTCAGGTGAGAGATCTCTCAACTCAAGAGTTATTCCCACAGACCGAAGGAAGGAGATAAAGTCCATGTACCTGAAGTATTGTTGGCTAAGGGTCTCTCCAGCAATATAAGTGAAATTTCCAAATTTTTGCTTCAGTGCATCTTTCTTGGAGTCATTGGAGCTGGAGTACATCTGGGTCAAAGCATCAAAGAGTTCTTTGTTGACTGGCAATGCTCGAAACCCACCAAGATAGAGTTGGGTATGGTAGTCATCAGAACAGTCATAGCTTTGCTGTCAATATCCAGCCGTTTGTAGTCTTCATCAGAATAATCTTTAACCGCCTTCTCTATCATAGCACCATTTCCAGCCGGTGCTGCAACCTTTGGCTTGTAAAGGCCAGTGGTGATAGAATTTCACATTTTGCTGTCTTGGTATCTGATGAAGCCTTCAATACGTCTGCTCCATGATCAGAAGTTATCAGGGGTGATGATAGGTGCTTTGGTCATCGTTCCAATTTCATATTCAGATTTTTGGTTGAGGGCCATTTCGAGTAAAGTGAGTTTATAAGTGATGCATGATGTTTGGTCACTCAACACAATTGTTCTCTCTCAAACTTACTAAGTCACACTTGGTTTGATGATACAGAATCCTCTAAGAATTGATAATAATATATTACGTAAACAAACACAAAAGAAAGGTTTATCATATACTTGTATATATTACTTCTCAACTCAAAGTATTACAAGATTCTTACAAGCATAACTAAATGAGTTATAATGAGAAACTATATATACTACTATCTACAGCCAGATATATTTTGATACCAGCTGTGTGACATCCAGTAAATTTCCGTTATCAAACACCGTTAGTTCCGTTAAGTCTTGCATACACGTGTCGTAAACACACACTAGTTGTCGTTTAACGTTGGTGACCTAATAATAGTTAATAATGTTACATTATTGATAATTTAACTGAATATGTGATTATTGTATTATGCTTATTTGTTTATGTGTTTTATATGTTAATTGGGAATTAATCGCGTAACGTGGAAACGTGTGTATTAATTCGTATGCTTGTGTTTTATAAAGATAAAATATATAATTTTTACCATGAGTTTATATGTTTATTATTGTAGTTAAAAACCATTTAAAAAGTGTTTAAAAGAGTGCCTTTTTATAAAGTGCAAAACACAAGGGTTAAAGGGTAATTATGCAAAAGATTAACTAAACAAAACAACACTAAACCCTACCCCCCACCCAATCGGCCGCAACCTCCCCTCTCTTCCCCTCTCCCATTCGAATTCAGCCTAGAATCATCAAGAAAGCATTGGTTTGGATCGATTTCAAGGCATACAACTCGTGGGAATCATCAATTGCAAGTTAACTCGTGTTTAGAGGTTAGATTTTACATGTTTTGTGAGACTTTTCATAAGGGCCGAACCCTAGTTGCGAAATTGGTGTTCATGGAGTCGAATTTGATGTTGTTAGTATGTTAGTTAGATTGAATACATGTTGTTTAACGTTGATTATGCATGAATTGTGTAGTTTTAGTGGATTAATCATGAACTTTGATTGGAAACAAACCCTAATTCGAAAATTGGTAGAATTATGGATGAATGATGATTGTTTGATGAATGTTTGATGATTAATAGGTTGTATGAATGCTAGGTTACATTGATTTTACAAGAAATTGGTGAATTGATGTTGGTGTTCATAGGTTACTAAGAATAGTAACTTTATTTTGTATGTAATGTTGAATTATTGATGAATTGATGTTATGGATGTGTTCATGGTGATGATTAGATGTTGGATTATTGTTGTGATCATTAGGAATTCAAGAACACATGTTATAGTTCATACATTACTAAAGATAGTAACTTTTTAGGATATGAATTGATGAGTTATGATGTTTGGATGTTGTTGATCATGCTTAGATGTTGATATGAACTTGAATTGGTATATTATTAATGAATTCATGAATGCAATGGATGTTTGATAGATTTTGGAATGTGCTTTCCCAAAAGGGAAACTTTATTTGTGCAAAATATGAAAGATGATAGTTTGAACATGTTTAGAATATTAGGAACATGTTAGTATATTCATGGATGAATTCTAATGTGTTGGAACATGTTAATATAGTTGTATGAGATGTTTGGATAATCATGGGTGGTGTTAGGACCTTGATGATCATGTATGATATTGATGTTGATTAGTAGTTAAGACATCATGCTTGGGACTGGAAATTGATTGTTGTGATGTATGTTGAATGTATGAAAATGGTTAGTGAATATGAATGTGATCATCATACACGCGTGCGAATCTGAGGCCCCAACTTAGTAGGATTGGCAGGGTTTAGGGTGTGAAGTCGTGAGTGGCTTCACATGGCATCTGGTGCGTGATTTGATCTTGGTGTAACATGTTAATTATGTTTTTAACTAGTGGACATGTTAATGTTCTAGATTCACATGACTTGTATGATACTTGGTTGTATGATGATCTAAGTGATACACCTGGATAATGTAGCATACATATGAACCATTTGAATGTTAAACTTGTATGATATATGTGTATGATTGCTTAAATGGTTTACAACACATAAAGTCACCAACGGGTCAAACGGGTCAACTAAGTCAAATGTATTATTTTCTGAAACCTTGAGTCTTTGGTTGTAGTGTACTTAGGGTTTCACATGTTCTCTGTTGCACGTACTCATATACTTATATGATCTAGGTAACCTTTGCGGGTTGTCTGTCCACTCTGTAAGTCAAGTCAAACTCTAAGTATCTATACGCGTATCAGGTGAGTTCATGCCCCACTCTTTACTTAATCTCTTTTGGGGTAGATAGCATACCGGTAAACTACAAATGCTTTATATATATATATTTTAGTTGTGCATAATATTAATATAGTGCTGTTTATCATGGGAAAGTCCTCACACTTTCGAATTGTTAATATTGAATAGCAGGGAAACTTGGGTAGTACTACTGGGTCTGACGAGCCCCACCTGTGTGACTCGAGGTCAATCGGGTGCAATTTGTCCTATTGAACATTGTCACGACCTGTTGAGTCGTGACAGGAGGCAACAACGTAACACAGTCAGCTTCAATTGCGAAATCACTATGCATTAATATTATTGTTAATGGACTAGCTATCTGGTTACAATGCACTACTTGTATATCTCTATTATTAAGCTGTTTATGTTTGAATATCAACTCTTGAACTCACCAACCATTGTGTTGACATTTTAGTATGCTATTCTCAGGTCATTAGCTTGCTTGCCTTTAGGAGCACTCCATGGTTTACTTGCATACTAAGACTCGGTCTTCAAGACATTTTTATCATTTAATGGTTAATGTTTACTCTTTTGGGGTGGTGCTTGTTTTGCCATAGTATACACTTTTATTTCTTTGGGTTGTTTTACAAAACGCTTCCGCACAATTTAAAGTTTGTACTTTGGTTGATTTATTTTTAATCATGGCATATAGAGTCGTTCTGAGTAACTATTGACTGTGATCCTGGTTTGTTCACACGCCTCGCGGTAAACTCCGCACGTGGATTTTGAGGGTGTGACAGATTGGTATCAGAGCCATTGGTTATAGGGAACTAGATTTCATACACACTAGACTATAACCGCACACAGTTAGTTAGTTACCTGTACTTTATTTTCATCTACTGTATACTCATTGGCATACACGTCACACTATCTGCAGCATGGCATCGTCATCAAGAGCTCCTGGTAAACGACCTGCATCACCTGCACGATCCGAGTCCCCACCTCCCGCACCTGTACCTGATGATGGACTCGACTGGTCTCGTCTAGATTATCCTCGAGGGGAGTTTGATTGGGATCAACCTTTTGCGTTGATGAAGCGTGACCCCGCAAGGGACTGGAGTTTTTACCCTAAATTTGTCAATCACATAATGTATAGGGAACGCGTACCTGACCCGAGACCTAGAACGAGAAGTAATTCTGATCAAGCAATGCCTACACTTCCCCAGACGGTGCAGTCCAATGAGCAATTGATTGCTGCATTGGTGGCAGCACTGGATACAGAGCAGCATCGAGTCAGGCGACTCACGAGTGACGTTTGTACACTGCAGCACGAGGTGTACAAACTACGGCATAAGGTGGATGAACTCGAGGAGCACAATGGAAAGACCCTAAACGGGTGTTACCAAATGGAAGATGGGATCATAGCACTCAGAGGACGCGTGGCTGCTCGCGAACAGAGGGATGCAGTGGCTGATGATAGGATTGCTACCTTGGAAGCTCAGCTGGCAGCGCTTCAGATTGCTATAGCTCCTGCTCCTGCAGTAGACCCTGAGGATGAGGAACCTGAGGACGAACCTGAGGAGGAGGAACCGGAGGAGATGGAAGATGACAGTGATGGGTCAGATATTGTCGATTGAGTTTCTTATATGACTTAGACTACGTAGTGTTTTTCTTTGAAACCTATGTGGGAAGGGTTGTTTCCCCACCCGAACGACAAACTTAAATTTTGACATTGATGAATACATTGTGACTCATTTGCAATTTATTTACTTTGGTTATTATTTTTGTTATGAATGTTGTGGTTGTGATGATTTATTATTTCTTTATTGTTTACTGTACTTCAATGAGATAAATGTGTTTGATGTTACTCATTATTGTATTTGTGAATGTAAAGTGAAAAATGGACGCCCGTGGACGTGGACGTGGACGTGGGCGTGGGCGCGGACGTGGAGGTGGCGTCGGGGACCATGGCGGTGGTGCTGTGAACATGACCCCTACTGAGATAGCTGCCCTGATTCAGGCAGCGATGGCTGCTGCCCAAGCGGGACAGCCAGCAGGTAAACAATGATTGAAAGTTAAACCGAATATCCTGTGTAACCGTATAGGTTGTCTGATCAATATTTGTTGTGTTAAAGCAAGACCACCGGCGTGTACTTATAAGTCCTTCATGGACTGTAAGCCACATACCTACAGTGGTACTAAAGGTGCTGTGGGACTAGTACGCTGGTTTGAGAAGACGGAGTCCGTATTCTCCAAATGCAACTGCCCACATGCTGATCAGGTGAAATATGCCACCGGGACCCTGGAGGGTGCCGCCTTATCCTGGTGGAATGCGCAAGTCCAGATGCTAGGGCAAGCAATGGCTAATGGACTACCGTGGGCTGAATTCAAAGCAATGATGACCGAGGAGTACTGTCCTCGCAATGAAGTGCAGAAGTTAGAGATAGAGTTCTGGCAACTGAAGATCCAGGGCACGAAAATTGAGGCCTACACCACCAGAACTCACGAACTAGCAACACTATGCCCAGGAATGGTGAATGAGATGCATAAAAGGGTTGAGCATTACATACGGGGACTAGTACCCGAAATTTAAAGTATGGTAACTGCTTCCAACCCTACCACAATATAGCAAGCCATCCAGTTAGCTCATAAGCTAACTGACCAAGCCGTGGGCAAGGACGTCTACCCAAGCGGGGCGCTGTGGCAAGCGTGCCCGATAACAAAAGAAAGTGGGATAGTGCCAACAACACCAAAGCATCATCATCTTCTGGCGGTCAACCCCAACCCCTCAACAGCAACAACAGCCGGTCCAGCAACAACGGAGGTGCGACAATAATCGTAACTTCCACCAAACGACTGCAAATAGCCAAGGACCCAGTGGTTATGGTGGTAGACACCCGAAGTGCACTCGGTGGAACTATCATCATGTGGGAAGATGTGATAACTTCAAGTGTCAGCGTTGTGGTAAAATTGGACACGCTGCGAAGGATTGCCGTGGTGAGCTGGTAAGGAGGACACAACAACCTCAGGAAACTCCTAAAGGTTGTTTTGAATATGGAAAAGAAGGGCACTACAGGCGAAATTGCCCACAACTAAGGAGGAATGGTAATGGCAACAACGGAAATGGTCACAACAATAACAACACCAACAACAACAACAATGGTAATAAAGATGGAGCCAAAGGGAGAGCCTTCGTCATTGGCTCAGGTGAGGCTCTAAATGATCCTACAACTGTTACTGGTAGATTCTCTGTTAATGGTTGTTTTGCTACGGTACTATTCGATACTGGAGCTGATAGGAGTTTCGTGTCCTTAAATTCTGTAGTCTTTTAAGTGATATACCCTCCGCCTTAGAATCTAAATACACCGTAGAATTGGCTGACGGTAAACAGATCCATGTAACGCATATCCTTAAAGACTGTAAGATAGAACTTGCTGGTCATACTTTCGCTATAGATCTTATGCCTGTTACGCTGGGGAGTTTTGATGTTATGATAGGCATGGATTGGCTCTCTAGCAAGCAAGCGGAAGTTATATGTCATGAGAAGATCATACGAATTCCTGTTAGTGACAAAATTTTTACAGTCCGAGGTGATAGAAGTGGTGCTGTGATAGGCATCATCTCATACATGAAAGCCCAAAAGTTACTACGAAAGGGTCGTGTGGCTATTCTAGCACTTGTAACCGATAAGCAAGCGAAAGAAATGAGAATGGAGGATATTCCCATAGTGCGTGACTTTCCAGAGGTGTTTCCAGAGGATCTTCCTGGATTACCACCTCACTGTCAAGTGGAATTCCAAATCGAGCTGACTCCCGGCGCAGCCCCGATTGCTAGAGCACCTTATCGATTAGCACCAAACGAACTACAGGAGTTGTCATCACAACTCCAGGAGCTTTTAGATAAGGGCTTTATTCGACCTAGTACATCACCTTGGGGAGCCCCTGTCCTGTTTGTTAAGAAGAAGGATGGCACATTTCGGATGTGTATCGACTATAGGGAGTTAAACAAAGTAACAGTCAAGAACCGATACCCTCTACCTCGTATCGATGACTTGTTTGACCAACTCCAGGGATCGAGTTATTATTCGATGATTGACTTGAGATCCGGCTATCATCAACTCAGAGTCCGAGAAGAAGACATTTCCAAAACCGCGTTTCGTACTCGCTACGGTCATTATGAGTTCTTGGTCATGCCTTTTGGGTTGACAAATGCACCTGCTGTGTTCATGGACCTCATGAACCGTGTGTGCAAACCCCTATCTCGACCAGTTCGTCATTGTGTTATCGATGATATACTGATATATTCTAGGACCAAGGAAGACCATGAGGAGCACTTGCGAATGATCTTAGAGCTATTGAAAAAGGAACAGCTGTACGCCAAATTCTCTAAGTGTGACTTTTGGATACGAGAAGTGCAATTTTTAGGTCATATTGTTAATTAGAAAGGGATACATGTTGATTCTGCCAAAATTGAGGCGATAAAGAGTTGGACCACACCCAAAACGCCGAGTGAGATAAGACAATTTTTGGGATTAGCAGGTTATTATCGACGATTCATAGAGGGATTCTCTAAGATCGCACAACCTCTCACAGCTTTGACTCACAAAGGGACGACATACAAATGGGGTGAGAGTCAAGAATCGGCTTTTCAATCGTTAAAGCATAAACGTTTCTGTACTGCGCCGATACTAGCACTGCCCGAGGGGACGGATGACTTCGTGGTGTATTAAGATGCATCCATCCAAGGATTGGGTTGTGTCTTGATGCAACGAGAAAAGGTGATAGCCTACGCCTCGAGACAATTAAAGGTTCATGAGAAGAACCATACTACTCATGACTTAGAGTTGGGTGCAGTGGTTTTTGCCTTAAAGATTTGGAGACATTACTTGTACGGTACCAAGTGCACTATCTACACCGATCACAAGAGTCTTCAACATATCTTTGAGCAAAAGGAGTTGAATATGAGGCAACGACGTTGGGTGGAACTGCTAAATGACTATGATTGCGCTATTAAATACCATCCGGGAAAGGCGAACGTGGTTGCCGATGCCTTAAGCCGGAAGGAAACAGCTAAACCCAGACGGGTGCGAGCTTTACAGCTTACTATCAGTACTCAACTGCTCGAACAAGTCAAGGAGGCACAGATAGAAACTTTAAAAGCGGAAAATGTTGGTTCTGAGTCGTTGAGAGGAATGGATAAACAGCTGGTGATGAAGGAGGATGGAATTCGGTATTTCATGGATAGACTTTGGGTGCCTGCCTATGGAAATCTGAGAGACTTAGTTATGAGTGAGGCACACAAATCTAAGTATTCTATACATCCTGGATCCGACAAAATGTATCATGATCTAAAGGCGCACTATTGGTGGCCTAACATGAAAGCGGATGTAGCTACGTATGTGAGCAAGTGTTTGACCTGCTCGAAAGTAAAAGTGGAATATCAAAAACCATCCGGACTATTGCAGCAACCCGAAATACCAATGTGGAAATGGGAAAAAATCTCCATGGACTTTATTACCAAGTTGCCCCGGACTAGTACTGGATGTGACACGATATGGGTTATTGTGGATCGATTGACAAAATCTGCTCATTTTCTTGCAATAAAGGAAACTGACAAGATGGAGAAATTAACCCGCCTATACCTCAAGGAGATCGTTTCGAGACACGGTGTACCGATCTCAATTATCTCTGACTGCAACGCTCGTTTCACGTCACACTTCTGGCAGTCATTGCAGAAATCTTTGGGTACACGATTAGATATGAGTACTGCTTATCACCCACAAACGGATGGCCAGAGTGAGCGTACCATACAGACATTGGAGGATATGCTACCTGCTTGTGTAATTGACTTCGGGAATAACTGGGAAATTCACCTGCCATTGGTGGAGTTTTCTTATAACAACAGTTATCATACTAGCATACAGGCAGCACCTTTCGAAGCCTTGTATGGGAGAAAATGTAGATCACCGGTTTGCTGGGCGGAAATTGGTGATAGCCAGCTAACAGGTCCTGAGTTAATTCATGAGACAACCGCGAAGATTGTACAGATACGGAACCGTATGGCGGTAGCGCGAGACAGACAAAAGAGTTATGCTGATAAGAGACGAAAACCTTTAGAGTTTCAGGTTGGTGACAAGGTTTTATTGAAAGTTTCACCATGGAAAGGCGTAGTTCGGTTTGGCAAACGAGGGAAGCTAAACCCGAGGTATGTTGGACCATTTGAAATAGTGGAAAGAATAGGTCCAGTGGCCTATCGACTAGCCCTACCTGATTCGTTAAGTGGAATCCATGATGTATTTCACGTATCAAACCTAAAAAAGTGCATAACTGATAAAACGATGGTCGTACCAATAGAAGAAGTTCAAGTGGATGAACAATTGTGTTTTATTGAAGAACAAGTTGAGGTGATGGACCGTGAAGTGAATACACTTAAGCAAAGCAAGATACCTATTGTCAAAATCCGTTGGAATTCGCGACGTGGACCGGAATTCACATGGGAGCGAGAAGATCAAATGAAGCTTAAGTACCCCCAACTATTCGAAAAGACGATGCCAGCAGACGAAGGTATTGATTTAAATTTCGGGACGAAATTTCTTTCAACATGGGGATGATGTGACAACTCATCCAAAACTCACTCGATTTCGATTTCTGTGTGCCAATGCAGTAGACCAGTGATGGAACACTCTCACCATGTAACGCAATTTTCGGGACGAAAATTCTTTCAACATGGCGATAATGTGACATCCGGTAAATTTGCGTTATCAAACTCCGTTAGTTCCGTTACGTCTTGCATACACGTGTCATAAACACACACTAGTTGTCGTTTAACGTTGTGTCAGGATCAGCGATCACAAGTTTGATGTATTAGAGAGTAATGCAGCGGAATGAAATCAAGAATTAGTCAAATTATAGCAAGAGTTTGTTATTTGTAAACAAATGCGAGAGAATATTTTTCTGTGATAAGGAATGTTTCAATAATGCCCAATATTATTGCTAAATCATTCACAGTTACAATAAGGTTGGCACTCCTTATATAGAGTGCAATCACTGCTGTAATCACGGGATGGTGATTACTAGCAGATCTAGTACAAAAATAACTAATACTTAACAAACCACTGAAATGTTCACAACTACTGAGAACATGTCAGAGTGCTAAGTATAAAACATAAAACAACTGAAAAGAAACTACTGAAACTACAACGACTGAAGAACAAGCTCTTCAGTCGTTTTACAAAACTACTGAAAAGAGAAAACATAAAACTACTGAAAGTAAACCATCACAACTACTGAAGAAGTCCTCTTCAGCTGTTATGACAACTTCTGATACTTTATCTTCAGCACTTGTCTTCAGACTTTGTCTTCAGACTTTGTCTTCAGACTTTGTCTTCAGCACTTGTCTTCAGACTTTGTCTTCAGCACTTGTCTTCAGACTTTGTAATCAGTTGTTGTCTTCAGCTGTTGTGGACTTCAGTAGTTGTTGTGACGTCTGTGGGACTTAAAGGTTTTTCTGATCCGGCTCATTGGTTCTTTTGGTCCAACAAACTCCCCTGAACCAATGCAGCCAAAACCTTTAACTTTATTGAGGTCCCACTTATTGTTGGCAAAATGGTTGGTCTTTTTCCTTCTTGATCAGTTGAGAAGATGACCCATATAAGCACCGGCCTGGAAGTAAGTCTCTGATGATTTGGTTGGCAAAGTATGGATGGGAGCTCTGTATTGGGGAATTGGACACTGAGCTGTCCCCCATCCATGAGACTCACTTCCCATGTATAAGCCTGTAGGATTCTCTGGTGTATGCTGAGAAACATGATTTGTTCTTCCATGGTAAGATTCTCTGGTTCACCATCAAACAATCCTTCACGCCCATACAGCTCTGAGATGTATTTGGCCTGTTTGCCATTTTTGAGCTCAACTGTTGTGATCTGTCTGTAAGCAAACTCATCTGGGTGATTACCTTCAAGTAACAGACTGAGCTCATTTTGTTTGAAGTTCTCAAGCTTCTTGTAGACTAAGCCCTTCTTAATTACTCTGTTTTCTAACATCTTTTGGGGAGGCTGTTTAGTCTCATAAGCCTTCTTGAAGTCTTCTACAATTTCCCAGGGTGATACTACAAGGACCACTGTGATCTCTTCATCTACGATCCTTTTTATCTGGCCCTTGTATCTTGCAGGAATGTCCTTCTTCACAATTCTGTGAGCCACCCTAGGATCAGGCCATATCCTCACCTTTTCCTTTTGATATTGAAATGTGTTGGAAGGGTGTACAGTCTCAGAGCTTCTTTCTTCATACTTATTATTGATGAAGAAGCAACATAAGTTTTGTCTATGCTCTTCAGCATCTCCTCATCATGAAGCCTTTGCTGCTGCTCTTCTTCTATCTTTACTCTCACAGTCTTTATCTGTGAGGTGGGAGTGATGGGCATAGATTTGGCTTTAGGCAAAGTTAGGACTGCAGAAAAGGCAACCTATCTTCTTCCTCATCATCCTCTTCATCTTCTTCTTCTAGCCTCAACATCCTTCTCTTCTTCTTCTTGGATGCATCATCGGCTGTTGGTTTTGAGGGTAAAGGAGTTGGTTTAATGGGTTGTGGTAGTGGTGATTTTGAAGTGGTAGGTTTTGCAGGTTGTTCTAGCATTCTTGTAATGAGTGAGGCTTTGGAGTATTTTGCTAGTTCGTTCTGTTCCCAGCACCTGCTTCATTTAGTGCTTCAATCACTAATCCCTTAGTGTATGCTTCAGACGTACAGATCTTGGTGGTTATTGCCAAGATACTGTCCCTGGTCCATGACTTAATCTCTATCAATGATCTTCCAAGATACTTTGCAATGAATCTGATCATGATCTCCTGTCTTTCTCTTTCTAACACATCATAACTTGCCCATCTTGAGTTAATTTCTTCAACTTCAAGTCTTCTAATCTCTGAGTCAAGCTGTGCAGTATCGAACCCTTGTCTATATAGTTGATCAATAATGGAGTCCATAGATTTACTATGTGTAGCATCCGCCATTTTGACCATCTCATCAAGTTGGAGTTCTTTTTCTTTTCTTTCAATCTTCCTCTTCTTATATGTGATATGAAAGTCTTTGTGACTTTCACTCACTTGATCAGTGTCAGCTCCCTTCACATACTCTTCTTCCTTCTCAGTCTCTTTCACAACCTCCTCTTCCTTCTCAATCTCCTGTTCTTTCTCTTTCAATATGCTCTTCCCTTTTTCTTTCACTAACTGACTCTCCCCCTTTTTGGTTGCATTGGTTGCAAGGGTTTGAGTAGTAGAAAGCCTTGTGCTCACAATCTCCTCCACCAGGGGCTGTATGATTGAGGGAAGTCTCTCATCCAAGGTTTTGATCACAATGTCTGTGATCATTGGGGTGATGAGAGGTAGGGATTTCTGGAAGATAGCAGCTGTTTGCTCAGAGGGGTTCTGTCCCTGAGAAGCAGTGCCAGAGGTAGAGGCTGGTGGATTGTATGTTTTGATTGGCTGAGTGTTTAGGAGACCTTCAGGTGAAGGTGCCATCTGTGGGTGTATGGTGGTGTCAGATGGACTTGCTTCTTGAGAGAATTGGTCAAGTAGTCTTTGTAGTCTACTGACTTCTTTCCTCAAGAATTGTGTTCTGGGCTAGAACATCATAAAAGAAGCCCAGGTCATCATCAGCAGATGCTGAATCACCTGACCTCCTGCTAGTAGCAAGATGTACATGCCCTGGGTGTAGACCAGTTGTAGCATGTGCCCCTTTTTCTTGGAACTGGGGACTTCCAGCCTCAGGACGATGTCCTTCATCAGCTGTTGCCTCTGATGAGGTCTTAGCCATGTTACCAGCCTCAGTCTGATCATGTGCTGATGCAGAAGAGGTGGCAGCCTCACCAGATATTCTGATCTCCTTATCTACACTAGGAGACAGAACATTTAAACCCCTGTGCTGTGGGTTGTCAGAAGCATGTTGATCCTCTTCCTCAATATCTGTGGTTTTCCCCTTGGTGGTTGTTTGGGAGGAGGAGAGGCATGCAGCTGAGTCAGCACCTTTGCAATTATAAGTGTTGGACTTTGGGGGGCATTTTCATGAGGAGATAGGGTAAAATCAGTATGCACCTGGGGAGAATGGTGCGTTTCAATGGCAATCTCCTCAAATGAGGAAGATTCCAGATTTGTGGGTACCCCTTCTTTGGTTGCTTCAGGCTCCTTTTGAGAGGAATCCTGAGCGGCTGTGGCTGGTTGAGTCTCTGATACTACTGGGGGGTTTACACCAGTAAGTATATCCTGTCTTGGTGGTACAGGAGCATCTTCAGGGGACTCATCTTCCTGAATAGCTGTTTTGGTTCGTTTTGTTTTGGTTTGGTGGGGACTTTGGATTTTGTGGTGGTGGCTGTGGGTTCCAGCTGCGTGGGTTTGCGCAGCTTGGCAGCCATTTTGAGTGATTGGTCAGAGTTGTGCCGGGAGTATACTTCAGGCAATACAGCCATAGCAGGGACTCCCAGGCCAACAAGTCCCTCAGCTTGAAGCTGGTTTTCAATTATGGCCATTATGAATGAGGATATAATATCCAACGGTTAGAAAGTTGTTTTTGGGCCATATCCTTGAGCTCTAAGAATAGTATTTCAGAAAAATTTAAAGGTTGTTGCTCAAGGATGGAGTACAATAACTGTTGCCACCTTGTGGACATTTGATCCCATGATGAAGTCTTGGGGGCCAGACAGACATTGACCATATGAAAGATAAGCCGTTCAGCATCCTGAAATGTTTCTTCAATATGGTAGAGGCACTCAGGTTACCTTCGTATCCATGGTGGGCAAATGATAGATCTGTGGTGCCCTTTGGATAACTAGTCGGGAAAGTGGCATCATCCAGATTGAGGGTTTGGCGAAGAATCTCTGGATTGATGACCACTTTTTGGCTATGGACAAACGATTGAAGAGACTCTGTGTCATTCTCCTCAGAGACAAGAGTGACGTTTGTCCAGAATTGGCTAAGGGATTCGGCATATATGGTGGGGTTTAACAGAAAAGCTGTTTGGTAAGGTGACTGGACCATTAAATCAATGGCGTTGTGAAACTTGGTCCAGTATGGCGATTTGGTAAGGTGAGCGACACAGTTGTGTCGTGGTTTTAGTTGCATGGTCGCCATGGATGAAGAGAGGGTACAGAGTTTTTGAACGTTAGGTTTGAGAGGAGAGGTGAGAAAAACTCTGGTGGGATAAGGTATTTATAGGGTAGGGTTATGAAACGACTGAAGGTTTTGGTGTTAGTCATCATTTGTTGAAACTACTGATGACGTGGCATTAACTTTCAGAGGTTTGAAATGACTGACCGTATTGGTGTGATCATCAGTTGTTATAAAACAACTGAAGACTTGGTTTTAACCGTCAGACGTTGAAACAACTGAAGTTTTGATTTAGTCTTCAGTAGTTATAAAACTACTGAAGACAATTTTGACTTCAGGTGGTGAACAACTGAGAACATGGTGTTTGTCATCAGTAGTTGTGAAACTACTGAAGACAGTGGTTTTGTCATCAGTTGTTGTAAACAGCTGAAGACTTGGTGTTAGTCTTCAGTAGTTGTAAACTACTGAAGACATAGCTTTGGCTTCAGTTGTTTAGAAACAGCAGTTGTAGAAACAACTGAAGAGAAATTACTCATCAGCTGTTTTCGTCAATTCATAGCTTTTCAGCTGTTTCAGTCTGACCTCCACACTTACTCATCAGACTTAAATCTGAGTTTCAGAGGTTTCATTGGTCATCAGTACTTATATATGACATGGTTACCAATGATCATCAGTATTTATTACTGAGATCATCAGTAGTTGTCATTTATTCTAGCTGCAGCATACCAAGCCTTAACACCAGGTTGTGGAAAGTTGAACTATCCAAAGGCTTAGTAAAAATGTCTGCAAGCTCATCAGCACTAGGAACAAATTTTGGATCAATCAGACCTTTTTCAAAACAATCTCTAATAAAATGGTGTCTGATTTCAATATGTTTAGTCCTAGAGTGCTGGACAGGATTCTTGACAATACAAAGAGCTGAAGAGCTGTCCATTAACAATGGAGTCTTAGTCTCAGTTATGCCATAATCCAATAATTGGTTTTGAAGCCATAATACCTGAGATGTACAACTTGCAGCAGCAATGTACTCGGCTTCAGCAGTTGATGTAGCAACTGAGGTTTGTTTCTTACTCTGCCAAGAAATCAAACAGTTGCCTAGGAATTGACATCCACCAGAAGTTGATTTCCTGGTCAACTTGCACCCTGCATAGTCACTGTCAGAAAAAGCAACTAATTTACCAGAATGTCTAGTAGAATACCATAAACCTAGAGATGGAGTGCCTTGCAAATATCTAAAGATCCTCTTGACTGCAATCAAATGAGACTCCTTAGGTGCAGCCTGAAATCTAGCACAAACACATGTAGCAAACATAATATCTGGTCTAGAAGCTGTTAAGTACATCAAGGACCCAATCATACATCTGTAAAGTGTTTCATCAACCACTTTACCTTTCTGATCTGTATCCAGTTGTGTGGTGGTGCACATGGGAGTAGAACAAGGTTTACAGTTTTGTAAATCAAATTTTTCCAAAAGATTTTTTGTATATTTGGACTGATGAATGAAAATTCCATCAGCCTTTTGTTTGATTTGCAAACCCAGAAAGAATTGTAATTCCCCCATTGCACTCATTTCAAACTTTTGTTGCATCAACTTTGTAAAGGCATCACACAACTGTGGATCAGAAGATGCAAAAATAATATCATCTACATAAATTTGAACAAGTAGATTATGCTGCCCTGCTTTCTTAATGAATAAAGTTTTATCTATGGAGCCTCTAGTAAAATTATTTTCAAGAAGAAAGTTTGATAATGTCTCATACCAGGCTCTAGGAGCTTGTTTCAACCCATAAAGAGCCTTATCAAGCTTATACACCCAATTAGGATGCTTGTTGTCCTCAAAACCGGTGGTTGACATACATAAACCTCTTCTTTAATTTTCCCATACAAAAAAGCACTTTTGACATCCATTTGGAAAACTTTAAGATTTTGATAAGCAGCATAAGCTAAAAACAGTCGAATTGCTTCCAGTCTGGCTACAGGAGCAAAGGTTTCATCATAATCAATACCTTCTTCTTGTGCAAACCCCTGAACAACCAGTCTGGCCTTGTTCTTAACAATAAGCCCATTTTCATCAGTCTTATTCCTAAACACCCATTTAGTGCCTATTGCACACTTACCTGGAGGTAGAGGAACCAGTTCCCACACTTGTTGTTTCTTGAACTGAAGAAGCTCAAGCTGCATGGCATCAACCCATCCATTGTCCTTTAAAGCAATGTGATAATTCTTTGGCTCTTGCTGACTAATGAAGAGAGCATAGAAGCAGAAATTTGACAATTGACTTCTTGTTGATACTCCAGCAGTGATATCACCAATGATTTGAGACATAGGGTGATTCTTCAGATCTTGGTACACAATGAGATCAGTGCAAGTGTTTGTAGCAGGCTCAGCAGCAACAGATGGTGATGGTGAAGGATTTCCTTGAAACCAATCAGTAGATGGTAGTTCAAAGGAAGTTGAAGTTGTAGAAATCTCATCAGCATTTGTTGTGGATTGTGCTGCTGGAGCTACAGGAACATCAGGTCTAGCTGAATCAGGCAGTTGATCACTAAATCTGAAGAGGTGAGTACTACTATCATCATCATCAGCACCAGCAGTACCACCAGGTGGAGAACTGTTGACAGGAGCAACAGCAGGAGTTTGATGAGGAACATATTGTAGTATGTCCAAATCAAATATCTCCATAGGGTTTTGTGGAATCTTGTCCTTTGGAGATTCATTAAACTTAACATGTAGAGTCTCTTCAACCATCTTTGTTCTACAGTTGAAGACTCTGTATGCTTTGCAAGTTGATGAATAACCAACAAAGTATCCTGCATCCACCTTAGAATCAAATTTTTGGAGTTGATCCCGTGTGTTGAGAATGAAACAAGGACATCCAAAAGCTCTGAAGAATGAAATTAGAGGGGCCAAATGATGAAGAACTTCATATGGAGTTTTCATCAACCTCTTATTTACTAGAGCTCTATTTTGTACATAGCAAGTTGTATTGATAGCTTCAGCCCAAAAAGTCATTGGCAATCCAGAGTCAGCCAACATGGACCTTGCAGCTTCAATAAGGGTCCTGTTCTTTCTCTCCACTACTCCATTTTGTTCAGGAGTTCTTGGAATGCTAAAATGCCTCTTGATTCCCTTTGAGAGGTAGAACTCATCAAGTGTATTGTTTCTAAATTCTGTTCCATTATCACTTCTAATACACTTGACTGAGAGGGAATACTGCTTCTCAACATACAACACAAAGTTGATAATCTTCTGAGCTGCTTCATCCTTTGAATGCAAGAAGAAAGTCCATACAAATCTGGAGTAATCATCCACAATTACCAGACAGTATTTCTTCTTAGCCATACTCATCACTCTCACAGGACCAAAGAGATCCATGTGAAGAAGCTGTAAGCAGGCTGTGGACTTAGGTTCTTCTATGGAGGGAAATGAAACTTTGTGCTGTTTTCCTTTTAAACAAGCAGTGCAGTCATCTTCACATTTAAACTCCTTCATAGGCAATCCCCTTACTAAACCATGGTTTATCAGCTGATTTATGTTTTTGAGATTAACATGACCCAGCCTTCTATGCCATAGTGTAGATTCTTGAGGGGAAGCCTTGGAAAATAGGCAAGGATGGCCTTTGAGATCTATTTTCTTAGAAAGATCTAAGGCATACACTCTTCCTGTCCTGTTGGCCTTAAGGAGAGTGTGTTTATCCAACACCTTGTCAATCAAACTTAGAACTTTGGATGACAGAATCCGGCAGTTCTGACTTGTGAAAAGAGCAACATGGCCTTTGTCACACATTTGACTGACACTCAAGAGGTTGTACTTGAGATTTTCCACATGGTTAACATCATCAAACTTTATTTCCCCATTGGAAACAAAACCTTTGCCGATGATGTAACCCTTTGCATCATTGCCAAAAGATACAAATCCCTTCCTTCCTTGAGAGTAGTCATTAAGAAGTGATCTGTTTCCTGTCATATGCATGGATCCTCCACTGTCTACATACCAGATGCCTCTGTGGCATGTTGAAGACCCTGCAGAACAAAGCAAATTAGTTAGATTTTGAGACCCAAACCTTTTTTGGTTTTGGGCCTATTCACATCAACAGATGTGGCTAACAAGTTTGCTGGAAATAACAGCTGAGAGGAAGAAGATGGTGAAGAAGAGGAATCCTTTGGCTTGGACCTCCTTTTTCTGGGATTCAACATAGGAACATCTAATTGGTTGACTCTTCCCAATAGATGTTGAACCATCATAACCAGCTGTGTCTGATTTTGTGATAAAGCTTTCAGCTCTTCAGACACATTAGCGCTGGAGTTTGATAAGTTTCTTATGTTGCACCTCTTTTTTTGAGCAATCTCAGCTGTTACCTGTTTAACCCCTTCCTTTTTGGATTTCTTTTGGACTTAAGGGTTACATGATTTGATGTTGCTGGTACAAATGTGGCTTTAACTCATTTTTCATTTTAACCATTTTCTCTTTAATTTCTCTTTATGTTTGAGTTTGGATCCCTTTTGTACCAACAATCATCAGTAAGATGATAGACAAACACATACTTCACATGGTTTCTTTTTCATCTATGTTGATCATCAACTAAAGAGGATGAAACTACTGAAGACTTGCTCTTCAGTACTTTGGAAGCATTATTTGCTTTCTTGGCTTCCTCTTTAGTAGTCTTCAAACTCTTTCTACTGACAGTTTTTCTTTCTTTTCTCTTAGTGCTGACAGTAGTTGGAGTTTGAACTTCAGGTGTTAGTTCTTGCTCTCCAGTCCTTTCAGGACTTTCAGAAATAACTCCTGAGTTGACCAACTCTTTGATCATGTGAGTGTCAGCAATGAACCATCAACATCAGCTGATAGGTTCTGAGAGGGGCTTAGTGCTGACTTCAACTTTTGATGATGCTCTATCAAAAAGTGAATCACATGATGAGGTGGATTGGTATTGCTTTCTCCATCAGATTTCACTTCTACTCTTGGAAGCAAAATCTGTAGGAGGAGCAGTGTGATTATAACCATGGCCAAACTTCACATTGGAAGCTGATTGCTTACTAAGAAGCATTTCAAAACCTTTGCATGATTGTACCCATCGATCACACTCTACTTGGGTGACTGCAAGGTTTCTGAGACTTCTCTGGTCTTCCAAATAACCTCTAGCTTAGCCTTTTCATCATTTAATTGGCATTTAAGCTTATAAATCTCATCATTTTACTATTAAGAGCAGACTCATACTCAGCTTGTCTTTTGGAAATTGTTTTCTCAAACTCAAGTTTTTCATTTATTAATGCTACATTTGCCTCTCTAATAGAGACAAAGGCAGCAATGCATGATTCAGAACATAACTTGGCTTTAGCCTCTGAAGATACCTGAGTTACTGTGAAGATGATGCAGTTGGAGCAGGAACCCTCAGTTGACTCCAGAGCCATAAGTGCCAGATTCCCAAAAGGACTATCACCACCATGTTGATCAGCCCTTGTGAACAGTTGTTCATGACCAGACATGTCATCTGGCAAGCTCTCTCAAGTCAACAATTCATGGTGAAGAAGCTATGTTTTTTTGAGGTTGAGGGGTGGTTGATGAGATTGTTGATTCTGGAAGTGCATGAGGTTGTGGTACCATATGAGCTTGAACTTGACTTGTTTTTTGTGGCATTAATCACAAGGTAGGGTAAGGCATTTGCCCTTGAGTGACACCAATATGCAGAGATTGTAGTTGTAGACTGATGACTGAGAATT
>CM046030.1:9923211-10033394 GCA_025215565.1 Flaveria ramosissima | reverse complement strand
CGACTGAACCAGGAGACTGAATCTGTCGCACGAGTGTAACATGAGATTGACTCAGTCGCACGACTGAACTCTCAGTCGTGCGAATGGATCAACCACATGGCTCAATCGCACGACTGAACCATGCTAATGGTGCAGTCACCCGAATGAGAAACCCTAACCTATAAATACCACTTAATTCGTGGAAAAAGGTAACAATTCAGAACCCTTCGACTACAGACGCACCCTAGCCATCCAGAGACCTCTAAGAACCTGTTCCAAGTTCATATATCGCACTAGATCGATTCCATATCGTTCCTAACATTTAGATTCAATCCATAATTGATTCTACGTGCGTTCTCACTGATTGGATCGCCAATCAAATAGGATTCCGCACTATTTGATTCAGTATACACGTTAATCAGTTAGTATTTTGTTCAATACATGATCCTAACAAAAGAAATTAAGACAACAACTTCCGAGGTATGAAGACCTGAAGAAGTCCTCAAGCCTCGAAAGAAGTAGCCTCTTCCGAAGTATAAGTGGCTTCGAAAGAACAAGTTCTTCTGAAGCCAATTAACCTTCGGAAGACACTACTATGAACCAGTGGACATAAGTTTGGCCCTTCTGACACTCCGCTGCAAGTCTAAGAGATACTGCATGGCGCTTTCCTATGCCTATGTAGTTGACCATACTTTATTCCACTGTTCACCTTTTATTAGTTAGTATATTTACCAACTTTAGTTGGTGACAAAAGGTAAGTCATGGACATGTCATGACTACCATATCTTAGGTAATATTTTATCTAAGATACCTTGTCTTTAGCATTGTAGTATTTGATTTAGTCATAAGTTTCCAGTTGGTATCAAAGTATATCCGACTGTAGGATCTAGTATATATAGTTCTCATTGTAACTGATGTAACATGTTTTGTAAGAGTCTTGTAATACTTTGAGTTGAAAAGTAATATATACAAGTACCTTGAAAATTATTCCTTTGTGTTCTGTTACTTAGTATATTAAATCAACTCTTAGAAGGGATTCTACATCATCATCTGAACCCAGTGTGATTCAAGTGAGTTTGAGAGAAAAACTAAGTGTTAAGTGACAAAAACCGATCCTTCACATGGTGTGCCTAAAAAAGAATTTTTTTACAAAGATAACTGTGTTCCATGTCTGATAAGAAAACAACATAGAGCCTCTCATAAATCCAAAGAAGTTAACTCTATCACCACTTCATTACACTTATTACACATGGATCTATTTGGTCCCACAAGTATAATGAGCATTGGAAGAAAATCATACTGCCTTGTGATTGTTGATGATTTTACTAGATTCACATAGGTATTCTTTTTAAGAACTGAAGATGAAACTGCTGAAACTTTAAAATCTTTTATTCTTAAAATAGAAAATCAAATTTATCATAAGGTTAAGATAATTAGAAGTGATGAAGGGACTGAGTTTAAGAATCAAGTTCTTGACTCATTTTGTAACTTAAAAGGGATTGTTAGACAATATAGTGCTCCCAGAACTCCTCAAAACTGCCTCTAACATTCAGGGCAGTGGTAGTCAGCACTTCATGTTATGTGCAGAACAGGGTTCTTCTAGTTAAGCAACATGGAAAAACCCCTTATGAGCTATGGAACAAGAGGCCATCATTCATTGGTTTTCTTAGGTCCTTTGGTAGCAGATGTACCATACTTAACACAAAGGACAATTTGGCAAAATTTGCTGAAAAGTTGGATGATTCTATCTTTGTTGGATATTCCTCTACCTCTATTGCTTATAGAGTGTATAACATCAAAAATCAACAATTTGAGGAATCATCTAATATTATTGTTAATGAGCACACTCCTTGTGTTGTGGGGAATGGACCTGATCATATCTTTGATTTAGAATTGTTTCCAAACTATTCTAAACCCTCTTGTGAGAATGTTTCAGCTAGAACAGGTACTCAAAGTGATTCTAATGATGAACTACTATTTGAATCACCCAGACCTCTTCCAAGTTCTCCAAGAGTTGCTAAAAATCAAGCTTCCATAATTGACAGATCTGATAGCATAACTATCTCAAGTACCAGTGGAGCTTCAACAAGTTTTCAACAAAGTGAGCCTCAAAACTCATCTGGTGACAATATACAACACCAAGATGATAGTGTAGCATTTTGTTGGAACAGCCAACTATCAATGCCACTTTATAGCCTAATGATACTGATGATGTTTCTCCTTCATTCAATTAGTCCTCATTGAATGAATGTGAAACGACAACTGGGCCAAGAGTTGAAAACCCCGAGCAAAACTTTTCCAATCTGGATCTATCCATGCAACTGGATATAATCCCTAGGCTCAGGATCCACAACACTCACCCAACTGAGAACATCATTGGAGATGTCTTTAAAGGCGTGAAAAAAAGACAAACTCACAATGGAATGTTTGCTTGTATTCATGCTTCCTATCTCAGATGGAGCCAAAGAAGGTGGACGAAGCCTTGAAAGATAGTAGTTGGGTTGAATCAATGCAAGAAGAAATGCTTCAATTCAAGAGACAAAAGGTTTGGAACCTATGTCCTTTACCATCCGGTCAAGTACCTATTGGCACTAAGTGCGCATTTAGGAACAAAAGAGATGATTGAGGCTTAATTATCAAAAACAAGGCAAGACTGGTAGTTCAAGGATACACACAGTAGGAGTTAATTGATTACACTGATGTCTTTGCACCTGTTGCAAGACTTGAGGCATTGAGGATCTTCCTTGCTTATGCAACATCCAAGAAATTTACAGTCTACCAGCTTGATGCCAAGTGTGCTTTTATATACGGGGATATAGATAGAGAAGTCTATGTGTGCCAGCCTCCAGGATTTGAAGACCTACAACATTCCAACTATGTGTGCAAGCTGGATAAAGCTCTCTATGGGCTGCACCAGGCACCTAGGCTGTGGTATGAGACCTTGTCTCAGTTTCTCCTAAAAAATGGTTACACTAGAGGTACCATTGACAAGACATTATTCATAAGAAATTTTAGGGGAGACATTTTGCTCTTACAAGTCTATGTTGATGACATCATATTTGGTTCCTCAAATGACCAAATGTGTAAAGACTTTGAGAGCATAATGAAAAAGAAGTTTAAGATAAGTTCCATAGGAAAAATGGACTTTTTCCTTGGATTTCAGGTGAAACAGATGAAAGAAGGGTTCTTTATCAATCATTTTAAATATGTCAATGACATTTTAAAAAGATTTGATATGAAAGATTGTAAGCCAGCAAAGACTCCTATACCCAGAAATCACAATCTTTGTCCTGACTCTGAGGGGGAGGATACTGATCAATATTATTATAGGGCAATCATTGGGTCTCTGATGTATCTCACAAAAAGTAGACTTGATATCATGTTTGCAACATGCATCTATGCAATATATCAGGCTGCTCCAAAGGTGTCTCACCTAGTTGTTGCTAAGACAATCCTTAGCTACCTCAAAGGAGCACCTAAACTAGGTCTCTAGTATCCGAGGAACAACAACTTCAATCTCTATGGCTACACTAATAGTGACTATGGTGGCTGCAATGTCAAGAAGAAATCAACATCAGGAGGATGTCAATTTCTTGGTGGAAGGATCATCTCATGGAAATGCAAAAAGCAATCATATGTCTCAACATCAACTGCTGAAGCTTAATACATTGCTGCTGCAAGTTGCTATGCTCAGCTGCTGTGGATTCAAAATCAGATGATAGATTATGGATTCAACTTCATGAGGACACTTATCCACATTGACAACAAGAGTGCTATATCTATTACAGAAAATCCAGTCAAGCACTCCAAGATAAAGCACATCGACATTAGGTATCATTTCATTAGAGATATTCATGAGAAAAACTTGATTAAACTAGGCAAAGTTGATTCAAATGAACAATATGCTGATCTGTTCATCAAAGCATTTGATGAACAGAGATATACGTATCTTAACACAGCTATTGGAATGATTAACATTGATTAGCTTATCTCTTTTCAAAATCTTTTCAAAATATATATTGTCTGTGTGTAAGGATTCCTTTAAGTCTGATGCAAACCAAAACATCCAAATGTCTCTCTGCAAGTAATGCACTAAGTACTAAAGAAGAATTACTTCGGAAGTTTTACACCATACACTAGAAATATTCTAAGTGTAAAATCTTCCGAAGCCAAGACCAATATCTTCAGAAGCCAAATATGAAGTCTTCCGAAGCCTTAGAGCAAAGTCTTCCGAAGCTTCATCCTCTGAAGACAGATTTCTTCCGAAGACTTTTAGTAACATGCTTTATCTGATGTACTGTTCCATAAAGCTGGACACCTTTCCGCTGCATCTCTGTAAAGTCACCAACTTACATGAGTTGGTGAAAAGGTCCATGCTTTTGGTAACTGTACATTGAGGTCTTGAGTCTGTAACTTTCTACTTTATGTACTTTATCCTTTTTGTAATAGATAAGGATGTGAGCTAAGGCATGTCATAGTCACAAGGTCAAAAGGGAGATATGCCTTTTGATTCTATAATTGATTTTGTTTGTGTCTAGTCAATTGTATCCAGCTGGCTTTCAAAGTATAGCCGGTTGTAGGTTGTAGTATAAGTATTCCAAGTTCTAGTATCTTTCTTTATGCTTTGTAACACTTGTAATAGAACTTGAGAAAATAATATACTGCCTCCTTGAAACCCAAATCTCTTGTTCTGTCTCTTTATCATTACTTGTGTTCTTTGTATCATCATCTTGGTTAATCCAGTTTACTGTTTGATCAAGTTTAGTTAATCTCCTCTTTGTGTTGTTGTGTTTTAATTGTTAAGCCCTTAACCGGTCCTGCAATTGGTATTAGAGCATTTCAGGCTCTTGATATAAGATCTCACCATCTTAACATCCCTCACACACACAAATACTAAACTTTCAAAATGGCATCCATTTCAAAGACTGATATGGAGACTGGAACCATGAACAAGTCCCCACTGATCACTCTTGATGACTTTGATACCTGGTGTATGAGAATGGAAGGTTTCATCAGGTCTCTAGACTCAAGAATGTGGGAATCTGTTGAAAATGGACCTTTCATACCCAGCAATCCTTTTGCTATTGGTGCTGGTATGATCCCTAAAGATATGGCCAACTACTCTGATGAAGATAGGAAGAGAGTAGAGATTGATAGAAAGGCCATGACTGCTCTTCAAACTGTCCTTCCAAACTCTATGTACAGAGGTTTCAAGAACTGCAAAACAGCTAAACAGCTGTGGGATGCACTAAAGCTGATGTATGAAGGCTCCTCTGAAGCCAAGGAGAACAAGAAGGATCTCCTGAAGCAGCAGTTTGAAAACTTCACCTTCAAAACAGGTGAAACCATGACTCAGCAATACTTTAGGTATGTTGAGATAGTGGATACCCTTGTGGATGGAGGAGTTCCTCTTGAACACAGAGACATTGTAAGGAAGTTTATGTCCTCACTTCCTAGGCAATGGACACACTATTATGTGGTGATCAAGAGGACTGAAAATCTGAAAACTCTTACTCTGACAGAGTTATATGGGATTCTTAATGGCTACTAGATGGAGATGAACATGCAAGGTTCATCTGGCAACTCCAACATTCAAATGGGTTCAGCTCTGCATGTGGTTGAAAGGGATAGCATAGAACCCGAACATCATCTTCCGAAGGTTCACTCATCAAAACTTCCGAAGTCCCAAAAGCTTCCAAGGTTTTGAAGGTCAAGTCCAAGACTCCAAAGGTGGTGTGGAAGTCTAAGAAAGACCAAGTGACTGAAGTTTCTCCTCCATCAACAACAGCTGAAGATCCCTCTAGCACAACTATAGGATCTATTACTGTTGCATTACCTTCTATTATACTTAGTGAGCCCAAGACAAGTAAGGCTTGGGTTTCCAAATGTAACTAATCATTTTCTTTGTGCAGGAACAACTCAAGACAAATAGGAATGTCTGGATAATTGATAGTGGCTGTTCCAGGCACATGACAGGCAATAGGTCACTACTACTCCAAACTTTGAGAGATTGATGGAGGACCAGTTACTTTGGAGGAGATGAAGTTGGTTACATTTCAGGAAGGGGCAAAGTCACAAATGGTAAGCTCAGCATTGAAAAGGTAAACTTTGTCAAGGAGCTTGGGTACAATCTTCTGATTGTATCCAATTTTGTGATCAGAGTCATAACATGCTCTTTACTGAGCATGAGTGCATTGTTCTCAAGCCTGGAGTGGCCATTCCTCATGAGCATATCCTGTCAGAGCCCCCAGGAAAGGGAACATGTACAAGATGGATTTGCAAGAACATCTCCCTCTGGAGAAGTTTCATGCTTTCTATCAAAAGCAAATAGTGATGAGTCTTTCCTATGGCATAAAAGAATGTGCCATGTAAACTTTAAGAACATGAATAAACTAATTAAACATGATTTGGTAACTGGAATGCCAAAGAAAGAGTTTACAAGTGATGATCATTGTGTTGCATGCCTGAAAGGGAAGCAACATAAGGTATCTCCAACCTAAGGAAAAGAGTCTAGTCTATCACTACTCCCCCCTACATTTGTTACATATGGATCTCTTTGGCCCCACCAGTGTAATGAGTCTAGGAAGGACCTCTTATTGTTTGGTGATCACAATGATTTTCAAGATTCACTTGGGTTTTTTCTTTCTTAGAACTAAGGATAAAACCCCTGAGATTATGAAGAATTTCATCTTAAAAATTGAGAATCAAAGTGATCACAAGGTCAAAACCATAAATGTGATCAAGGGACTGAATTCAAGAATCAAATCCTTGATACATTTTGTGATGAAAAAGGTATTACAAGACAATATAGTGCTCCCAGGACTCCTCGGCAAAATGGAGTTGCTGAGAGGAGAAACAAGACACTAATTGAAGCTGCAAGAACTATGTTGTTTGACTCTAAACTGCCCATCATCTTCTGGGCAGAGGCAGTAAATACTACTTGCTATGTGCAAAACAGAGTTTTAGTAGTTAAGACACATGGTAAGACTCATTATGAACTTTGGCACAAGAGAAAACCTTTCATTGGTTTTCTCAGGTCATTTGGATGTCCTTGCACCATCTTAAATACCAAGGATCAAATTGCCAAGTTTGCTGAGAAATCAAATGATGGAAACTTTATTGGATACTCTTCCCAAGCCAAGGCTTATAGAGTATACAATCTCAGAACTAGAATTGTTGAGGAGTCAGCCAATGTGACTTTCAATGAACACACACCCTGTGTGGCTGGTTCTAGTCCTGATTGGCTATTTGAACTTGATTTAGTTACCAACTGTTTTAACAAATCTTGTGAGAATGTTTCAGGATCTGCAGAAAATTTAAATACACGTGATCCTGATCCAAGATTTGAGCTAGGAAGACCCTCAACTTATACATCTTCAGCTCTAGTTGGAACTACTTCAGCAAATGAGGTTTCTATCAGCACTACAATGACAAATTTAGCTGATACATCTGGGTGCCTTCAAATTCCAGCTCAGAGGCTCCACAACCAGATAAAGATACCTCAATTGTGGAAGACAACAATGGTGATGGTGAAAGTGATCAGGAATTCCTTGATGCTAATAACCACACCATAGATGACAACATCAATGATGTCACACACTCATTGGATCAAGTTAATCTTGATAAGTGTGGTGATGTGGAGGGTGAATCATCTATGCCAGATCTAAATTTCTCAAATTGGATCTTTCTCAGCAACTTGCTGTGATCCCTCAGCTAAGGATCCACAAGTCTCACCCACCACAACATCATTGGAGATGTGTCACACGGTAAGAACAAGAGGACAAACCCATGAAGCAAATGTTTGTCTTCACTCTTGTTTCTTATCCCAGATAGAGCCAAAGAAAGTTGATGAGCTCTAAAGGATGGAGGTGGGTTGAAGCTATGCAACAAGAGTTGCTTTCTTCAATTCAAAAGGCAGAAAGTTTGGAACCTTTGTCCTCTTCCTCATGGGAAGACTACCATTGGAACCAAATGGGTTTTTAGGAATAAGAAGGATGATAGACGATTTATCATCAAGAACAAGGCAAGACTAGTTGTTCAAGGATACACACAAGAAGAAGGGATTGACTACACTGATGTCTTTACTCCTGTAGCAAGATTAGAAGCTGTTAGGATATTCCTGGCATTTGCTGCATCCAAGAACTTCAAGGTCTTTCAACTTGATGTAAAGTGTGCTTTCCTGTATGGAGTGATTGATGAAGAGGTTTATGTCAAACAGCCACCGGTTTTGTAGACCCTGATCATCCTGATTATGTCTGCAAGCTTGACAAAGCTTTTATGGCTGCATCAGGCACCCAGGAAGTGGTATGAGACATTGTCTGAGTATCTTTGTAAACATGGATACAAGAGAGGTACTATAGATGGAACTCTCTTCATCAAAGGACAGGGAAATGACTTATTGCTAGTTCAACTATATGTAGATGACATCATTTTTGGTTCAACTAATTTAAAGCTCTGCAGAGACTTTGAAAAGCTGATGAAAGACAGATTTGAAATGAGTGCAATGGGAGAACTCAATTTCTTTCTGGGAATTCAAGTGAAGCAAGTTGAAGATGGCATCTTCATAAGTCAGTCAAAGTATGTTCAGGACATACTCAACAGTTCGACAATGACTGATTGTAAGATTGCTAAGACACCCATAGCCAGAAACCACTCCCTTGGACCTGATCTTGAGGGGAGTGTGTAGATGAACATTTATACCGGGCTATGATTGGGTCTCTTATGTATCTTACAGCTAGCAGGCCTGATATCATGTTTGCTACATGTATTTGTGCAAGATATCAAGCCAACCCTAAGATGTCTCACCTAATCACTGTCAAAAAGATTTTAAGATACCTCAAAGGTGCCTCAACACTTGGTTTATGGTAGCAAAAGAATCCTGACTTCAATCTGTATGCTTATACAGATAGTGATTATGGTGGTTGCAACATGACTGCAAAGTCTACATTTGGGGGATGTCAATTCCTTGGTGGAAGTGTTGTCTCATGGCAATGCAAGAAACAATCCTCTGTATCTGCATCAACTGCTGAGGCTGAATACATTGCTGCTGCAAGCTGCTGTGCTCAAGTGCTTTGGATTCAAAATCAGATGCTGGACTATGGATTTAACTTCAAGGAGACTCCTATCCACATAGACAACAATAGTGCTATCTCTATCACTGAGAACCCTGTGCAGCACTCAAGGACCAAACACATCAATATCAGGTATCATTTAATAAGAGATAACTATGAAAAGGGATTAATTAAACTAGTTAAAGTTCATACAGATGAACAATATGCTGATCTGTTTACAAAAGATTTTGATGAACAGAGATTTAAATATCTAATATCAGCTATTGGGATGATTAACTTTGAGTAGATCTTTTCTTAAAACTAATTCTAATCATTTCTTAAAAATATGTATGTCCTAAGTTGTCTAGTTCATCACTTTCATAAGCTCATGTTTTCTTTGGATATAAAATCCTTTTTGAAGACTTTCCTTAGATTCTTGAAAATTTTCTGATCCTTCGGAAGATATATTTTACCTTCGAAGAAAATCATGTCTTCAAAATAAATAACTGTCTAGAAATTTTACCTTCGAAGACATCTAAATCTATCTTCCGAAGCTTAAATTCTTTCTCAGACAATTATTTGTTTTTAAGGACTTTTTTTCCTTCCGAAGCAAAATTAACTCTCGGAAGCTTTGTTGTTTCATATACAAAGCATTCAAGTGTTTATTTCTCTTCCGAAGCAAAATTTTCAAGACTCTCAGGAAAATCTTCCGAAGTCATTTTAGCTTCGAAGCTTTTTCATTAAAACTTCCGAAGATAATTTACCTTCGGAAGCTTTTCGAATTCCAAAAAAACTACTTTTTAAGCAAAAGTAAACTACTTTTTCAGAGGTGGGACCGACTTTTAGATTTCAAAGTTTATCCTCTTTCATTAACTTTGGTTCAAATCCCTTTTCACATAAATACCCAACGGTTCCCCCTCTTCCTCACTATCTTCCTCAATTCCACTATTCCTCAAACCTAATTCCCAAAACCGCCTTTGCTTTTTACCTTTCTTTCACCTTAAGCTTCTCAAATGGCCAACCTTAACCACAGAAACAACCCAGATTTCTCCATGCAACTTCACAGGCACAACACCCAGGTTGCTCTGTTAAGCTCTGAGAAAGATGAAAGTTTCTCAAAGATTTGCCAATTCTTACTCTCTATCAAACTATTTCACCTCCCTAACCATTGATCCTACTCTTATGAGGATCATTTGCTTGAATTCTTGAAGACCTGCCAAGAGGTCATTATGGATGGGGAGAAGGCACTGTCTGCCATAGTGCAAAGGAGGACAATCTTCATCACTCCGGCCATCATCAACTATCATTTGCAGCTAGATGATGAAGAAGGTGAGTTGTCCTTCCCAAAGGAAGAGCAGGTGGGCTATGAGGGAGATTTCTATGTAAAGACCTTCAGGAAAGGGAAGGTCTCATCCCAGTGGAAATACCTACTCCATGTGATTATCCACAGTTTGTCAAACAAGCATGGAGGATGGGACCAGATTCCTGAGGATCTCTCCTTCATAGTGCATGGAATGGTTCAAGGGGTCAAGTTCAGGTACTCTCAATTTGTTTATACCAATTTACTTGCAAACTTTGACTCCTTAGAGTATTACATGTTTCCTAGATATGTTCAACACATTCTTAACTGTGAGCTGGGCTCACAGTTGAGGGAAACATGTAATATTCTTAAATTGGGACAAATGAAGCCCGACATCTTTAAAATCTTGAAGAAGCCAACTGTAGGCTTCTCAGGGGTAGAAACAGCCAATGTCCCCAAAATATTAGAGCTCATTGCTCAAGGTGACAACCTAGCAACACAAGCTAGTGTTGAACCCACACCTTCTACTTCCTAACCACTAAAAAGGCCTCAAATAACCCTCACCTACCAAAGAAAATCCAAACAAACCCCTGCAAAAGCTATTGAGTCTGTGCAGGTCCCCATACACTCACCTTTACGCGAGGAAGTGGACATTAGAGCTCCCACTTCCCCTGAGGAGCAAACCACTCCCATCTCTTCAACTATCAGGGCTGAGGTTCCTCATGCTCACCCTGATGAGCTCACAAGCCCAACAGCCTTAAGCCTTCACTCTGAGTCTCAACACTCAAGTGAACAACCTTCAGGGGAAAGTTACCATCCCCAGCCTTTAGATCTAAATCAACCCATTCCCAACCTATCCTTCTATACTGATGAAGACTTAGACTTCAGTGAGTACCATGAGTCTCTCTTCTCTTCCCCTACTCAAAGAGAGATGAGTACCTCTGAGTCTCCTCAATCTAGCCCACATCAGTCACCTATAACTGAGGTGGACACTTCTGAACCTGTTCAGGATGTCCATATGGAAGAGGCTCTCACTTCTGCAAGTGATTACATCATTAAGACCTCAACCGTTGCAACTCAGCCCACTGACATCTCAACTGAGATTGCTAGTGAGCTGAGGAAAACCAGCAGCCAAGAACCTCAAGCTGGTGGTGAGAGAGAGAGGACTTTGGTCCAATCATCTCATCCCCCAATGATTCTTCTGATGAAGAAGAGGGGAATTTGAGACTAAAGGTGCAAAAACTGTCAAAAACATGCTCCTATTTAGTCTCTAAGGTCAGTCACCTTGAATCTCAGGTGACTACCTTACAAAACAGGGTCAATGATCAGCAACTTCAGATTTCATATCTTAAGGAAAAACTAGCAGGGAGACCTTTAAGAAGAGCTCAACCAGGAACACAAGAACCTGTGGATGTGATTGATTTATCCTCCAGCTCACCTATGCAAGTGGGTGATGCTACCAAAAAGGGGGAGAAAGTTATTGCAGCCACAGAACCTAGGAGTTCTTCACAGAGAGTGGACATAGAGGACTCACCATCCTCACTTGCAATTGTGCATTCTCAGCAACTTCCTCAAGTTCTCATTAATGTGGATTCTATAGACTCTATCATCAGGAGTCTCTTTGAGGAAGGTATACCAATGGCTATGTCATCCCCACCTCAAGGAACTTCAAACTACATCATAAGGTGGAGGTATGATGCTAATAGAAGAGCCCTTATTCTTCATAGAGTTCAAGGGCAACAAGAAGTATTTAACTTTCAAAGTTTGAATTTCCATGAAAGTTTGGATCTAGTCAATATGTCACTTGTCAATCCAAGCAACTCAAGACAGGCTAACAGATGGCTCAAAGAATCTAAGACAGGATCATTGCAGAGTTCAGCTTAAGAAGGAGACTTAGGCAATCTGGCAATGTCATCGGTCAACTGGATGTTGAGGTTGACCCTAAGATTAGTTTCATAGGGGAAACCTTGACTGAAGGCCCAGTAGCAGAACCTGAGACCCCTGTCTCATCATCATCAACTGCTGCAGAGATTCACACTCCTTCTGAGACACCTGCTGGTGAAGGTGTTTCTCAGCCTCTCTCTGGCCAGAGCATGGATGCTACACCAAGCAATGAAGGCCAAACCTCTATCCACCCTGAGTCACAAAGGTCTGTGGGTGACAAAGGGAAAAGGATTTTGACTCCTGAGGAAATTGAGGAGGAAGAGAGAGAGAGGAAAACGAAACTAAGGGGAGAAACTTCCTCTGGGTCTTCAGGCTTTATGCAAGCTGCAATCGGGGCTGCCCCCAGACCAAATACTCAAGATGATGAGTTGAGGGCAGTCAGGATTACTTATTTGCGGACCAGGAACTATGACATTGATGAAATCATTTCTCTCCCCTTAGAACAACTAAATGAACTAGCTGACATGGAAGTGTCAAGAGAGATGAAAGAAAAAGAGGATGCAAGGTTACTTCTCCAATTCAAAGAGGAGAAGAGACAGAAAAGACTCTACAAGCATGCTCCCACTCTCTCCCCAGTTCAAGAAAGGCATGTACAAGAAGATGGTTCCACAAGAACCTCAGGTAGACAAAGAAGAAGATAGGATCAAAATGATTAACTACCTGAGTGCCACAGGCTTCTATCAGGCAGATGCACTTCTTCCCTTGTCCAATGACTTTGTTGAGTTTGAGTACTTAAAACAACTTGAGCTTGAGTTAGTCAAGGAGAGAAAGACAACTAAGAAGAAGCTAAGGGAAGAAGCTGCAAAGTCAAGAGCTATCATCCAAAAGAGTATGAAGAAGTCTGCTGATAAACAAAGGATGATGAGCTTCTTGAAGCTATATGGATTCTCCGGAAGGAGACTTGGCCCTATGTCTCTATCCACAATGGATTAGCATATAAAGGTAATCAAGCAGAAGATTAAGAGTGGTGAACTGATTGACTTACACTCTCTTCCAAGTCAAGTCCCACCTGAAGTGGGGGTTAAGTTTGAACAACCTGAGACAACTCAACCCGGACCTCCTGCTAAGCCTCAGCAAGCTTCATCTTCTGATCCAAAGCTGGGTCAAACTCCCTCTCCTTCTGAACCTGTGATGGAGGAACACCCAACTGAGAAAGACAAGGATGATCAACAAGGTGCTGCAGACCAGTCTTCTCAGTTAAAGTCGTCTAAGAGGAAGAAGAGGATGGCTTCTAAACCAAAGTCTAAGAAGAAGAAGCCTAAATCATCTACCTCTACACCTCAGGCTGAGTCAGATCAACCTGAGGAAGTGCATGAAGAGGCAGCCCAATCAACTCCAATGCAAGTGGCTCCTCTGGCAGCTGAGACACCCATCTTATCCTGGACCTTCTCTACCAATCCAGAAAGATGGCTTGTAATCAGAGATCAAGGTGTTGAGAATGTCTATACATGGCAGGACATAATCAACTTACCTCTGCATGATCTCTTTGAGATGAGAAGATACTATGAAGGTCAGAATGATCCTGGCCATCTAATGAAGAAGGGTATGGTCATGAATGTGCTGAAGACTACGAACATCTGAAGATCTTCTAAATGTTTTGTTAGCATCAGCCTAGGGGGAGTTTGTAAGGATTCCTTTATGTCTGATGCAAACCAAAACATCCAAATGTCTCTCTGCAAGTAATGCACTAAGTACTGAAGAAGAATTGCTTCGGAAGTTTTACACCATACACTAGAAATATTCTAAGTGTAAAATCTTCTGAAGCCAAGACCAATATCTTCCAAAGCCAAATATGAAGTCTTCTGAAGCCTTAGAGACAAAGTCTTCCGAAGCTTCATCCTATGAAGACAGATTTCTTCCGAAGACTTTTAGTAACATGCTTTATCTGATTTACTGTTCCAGAAAGCTGGACACCTTTCCGCTGCATCTCTGTAAAGTCACCAACTTACATGAGTTGGTGAAAAGGTCCATGCTTTTGGTAACTGTACATTGAAGTCTTGAGTCTGTAACTTTCTACTTTATGTACTTTATCCTTTTTGTAATAGATAAGGATGTGAGCTATGGCATGTCATATTCACAAGGTCAAAAGGCAGATATGCCTTTTGATTCTACAATTGATTTTGTTTGGGTCTAGTCAATTGTATCCAGCTGGCTTTCAAACTATAGCCGGCTGTAGGTTGTAGTATAAGTATTCCAAGTTCTAGTATCTTTCTTTATGCTTTGTAACACTTGTAATAGAACTTGAGAAAGCAATATACTGCCTCCTTGAAACCCAAATCTCTTGTTCTGTCTCTTTATTATTACTTGTGTTCTTTTTATCATAATCTTGGTTAATCCAGTTTACTGTTTGATCAAGTTTAGTTAATCTCCTCTTTGTGTTGTTGTGTTGTAATTGTTAAGCCCTTAACCGGTCCTACACTGTGTCAATACAATCTAAGCCCTGTTACAAAAGGCATATCTTAAAAAAATGTTATGTATAAGTTCTTCTGAAGAGAAATTAACCTCGGAAGATATTTTTTGTATCTTCCGAAGGAAAATTCCTTCAAGTCGTTTTCATCTTCCAGAGAATTTTTAGCCTCGGAAGAGTATTTGATGGTATATCAAATCTCTTTCTGAAGCTTGAAAATTTTTTCATTCGAAAGACCTTCTTACTCTCGGAAGTAAATTTCTCTTAGGACAAATTTACCTTCGCAAGTAAATTTGGCTTTAGAAGAAGATTACCCTCGGAAGACCTTTTACTCGCGGAAGAAACTTTTACTGTGTAATGGAAATCTTTTGGGCCCCACTCTGTAAAAAGGTAAAGATTTTTCTTAATGATGTCGGAATATTTAAATGACTTATTCTTACCGCCCTTGTTACATCATACCCCAAACCACCACTTCACCTTATCCAATCACCATTTCACCCATATAAATAACCCCAACTTCCTCATTTAATCTTTTTACCAAAATTCACAACCCTAAGCTTTATTCATCTTCAGTTTTACTCCAAATTCAACTGCATTCTCTCTGTAACTTTTTTAACAAATGCTAACACTCAGTACAACCAAGTCGCACTCCTTGACTCTTCCAAGGATGCTGACTTCTCTGAAATCATCCATTTCCTTACCAAATCCACCTACTACACTGCCCTAACCATTAACCCCACTGTTTACTCAAATCAAATGGCCGAGTTTTTGGGAATGGTCAAATTAAAACTTTGAACGGAGTTAGGATTATTAGGTCAAGCATTTATGGCCAGGAATTGATCATATCCGAATAAACCATCAGGGAGCATCTAGAGCTCCACGATGAGAGTTCTCCTATGGAATTCCCCAAATCAGACTAGGATGATACATACACCCAAATGGGATACGGTGGTGATGTGAGCAGGGCATTTGTATACAAGTTCAAATTCTCCTACAACCAGAAGTTCCTGCTTCACGTAGTTCTTCACTATTTGTCAAACAAGTCTGGGGGATGGGATTAAATCCCCTGTGAACTAGGATGCCTAGTTCACGAGTTGGTAAAAGGCCTCATGTTCAATTACTCAAGATTTGTGTTGAACAACCTCATGGTAAACCTTAAAAGGGAGACATTTTACATGTACCCCATGTTTATCCAGCACTTAATCAAATGTGAGTTGGATCAGAGTAAGCTTGTCTGTGCAGCTACTCTGTCTATCCCTCACATGAGGCCGGCCATCTTCAAGGTGCTGAAGAAGGTGTCCACCAACTTTACCGGAAGACACACTACGCTTCTTCCAGGTATGATTGAGCCAATGGCTCCTGGTGACATCCCTATCACCCCACAGGTGATGAACCCACACAAGCAATAACCACCTTAATGCCAAATATTCCTTCCCACCCCATCAAATACACATATCAGAGACGCTCCAAGCGAACCCTTGTTCAATCTTCTCTGATTGAACAAGTTCCCCCTGTTCTATCCAAAATGGCTAGAGCAGAAACATAGGTTCCCACTCAGTCTGGGGTCCCACCTTCCTTCATAATAGACCTCAATATGGGCATTGAGTCTCCTCAGTCTCAATCCCATAAGCCCTAAACCCAAGCTGTAGACCCTCAGGATGAGTCTCTATACTCTCCTGAGCAGCCAAAAAGGGACACCACAATGATAGGCTCAATGCCTGTGTCATTAGGCATAACTTTAATTTCTTTCACTAACCTTTTAATAGCCACTGATGAAGAAATCATGTCTCTTCAAGGCCATGATGTTAATCCACAATACCCATCTAAGAATCAACTGAGCCTAGAGAGATCTCTGATTTCTAGCCCCCATCAGCAATCCCCAACTAAGGTGAGTCCCACTGGTGTGGAAGGGACTCATGTAGATTCAGCTGCCACTACCGATGGTGCCTCAATAAGCCCTCGGGACAGTGGTAACATATCTGAGACTGAATCTACGGCAACCGTGCCTTTTGATGACTTTGAAAGAGACATCATTAAGCAACGGAAACCAGGGCACCAAGAAACTACATCTGGAGATGAGGTAACATACTAAGCAACGGAAACCAGGGCGCCAAGAAACCACATCTGGTGGTGAGGATGAACATACTAGGTATGTTACATCATCTCCCCGTGATTCTTCAAAAGAAGATAAGGGAAGTCTGCAACTCACCATTCAAGGCCTACTTTCTAAAGTCTCAAATCTTGAATCCAGGTTTAAGACTTTAGAAGATAGGTTTGCCACTCAACAACTTCAAATTGAAAGTATCAAGGCTCAAGTAGCTGAGAAACAGATTGAGAGATCTGTTAGGCATGTACCTGTACAAGTCTCTCTGACTTCCTCCTCTAGCTCATCTACCTCTCAGAAGATGCTACCAAACAGAGGGAGAATATTCAGAGTGAAGTTTTAAGGTTTCATATAAGGCTGATGCATACAAAATATTCAAAGTCTTTCCTGTATGAATGCACTGAAGAATAGAGTAGAGATGCTTCGGAAGTTTTACACCATGCACTAGAAAATATTTAAAGTGTAAAATCTTCCAAAGCCAAGACCAACATCTTCCAAAGCCAAAAGTGAAGTCTTTCGAAGCTTCAAAGACAAAGTCTTCCAAAGCCAAGAAGTGAAGACAGATTTCTTCCGAAGACTTTTGAACACATGCTTTATCTGATGTACTTTACCATAAATCTGAACCACCTTTCCACTACAACTCTGCTTAGTAACCAACTTACATGAGTTGGTGAAAAGGTCCAGGCTTTTGATAACTGTATATCCAGGTCTTGAGTCTATGCTTTCTACTTTATGTACTTTTATCCTTTTTGTGTTATATTAGGATGTGAGCTATGGCATGTCATAGTCACTAGTCAAAAGGCAATCTGCCTTTTGACTCTACATTTGATTTTGTTGTCTAGTTCAAATGTTTCCAGCTAGCTTTCTAAGTATGACCGGTTGTAGAATGTAGTATAAAGTATATCAGGTCCTTGTAACTTTCTTTTATGCTTTGTAATACTAGTAAAGAACTTGAGAGCAATATACAACATTCTTGAAAACCAATACTTGTGTTGTTTGCTTCTAGTTCTGTCTTATATTTACTTGTGTTCTTAGTATCAATCTCATAAGTTAACAGTCCCTATTTGATCTGTTAAGTGTTCTAAAGCTCTCTCCTCATTGTGTTGTTGTGTTGTAAGTGACCAACCTTTAAACGGTCCTGCAATTGGTATCAGAGCATTCTAGGCTCTTGATTATAAGATCTCACTATCTTAAGATCCCACACATACACAAAATACTTAACATCTCAAATTGCAGCTATTACTAAGGCTGATATAGAAACTGGAACAATGACAAAGTCCCTAGTGATCACTCCCAAAGACTTTGGTACTTGGTGTTAAAGAATGAAAGGCTTTATCAAGTCTCAAGACTCCAGGATGTGGGAATCTGTTGTCTCAGGACCTTACATACCAAGCACCTTTTCAGCTGCTGCTAGAGGTGGTATGATTCCAAAGGCTGTGGCTGACTATTCTGATGAAGACAGAAAAAGAATAGAGATTGATCAGAAAGCCATGACAGCCCTTCAAACTGCTCTTCCAAACTCCATATACAAGGGCTTCAAGAAGTTCAAAACTGCCAAGCAACTAAGGGAGGCACTGAAGATCATGTATGAGGGACCACTGAATTCAAGAAGAACAAGAAGGACCTCTTGAAGCAACAATTTGAAAACTTCACCTTCAAATCAGGTGCAACCATGACTCAACAATATTTCAGGTATGTTGAGATTGTGGATACTTTAATGGATGTTGGAGTAACTCTTGAAAACAGGGACATTGTGAGGAAGTTTATATCCTCTCTTCCTAGACAATGGACATATTATTATGTTGTTATCAAGAGAACTAAGAACCTTAAGACTCTTACTTTGACAGAGTTGTATGGTATTCTTAGTGGATACAAGATGGAGATGAATATGCAAAATTCATCTGGTAATTCCAGCAATCAGTAGAGTTCAGCCCTCCATGTGATTGAAAGGGATAGCATTGAACCATAGCATCATCTTATATGCTACCCTAACCACTCACAAAAGGGTCCTTTCATCACCTTCCCAGAGACACCAAGAGAAAGCTACACTCAAGGAAGTCCATTCCAAGAGACAAGCTCTTCACACGCCTTTATGTCTGCTGATGAAAGCACAAGCAATTTTCTCTTCACCCTTGAAGACCTTGACTGTATCCATCCAAATGATCTGGAATACATGGAGATAGTTCAGCAAATGGCTCTCCTCACTCATAGAGCCAAGAAATTCTATAAGAGGACATGGAAGAAGTTTCCAAGCAATGCAGTCAGTGGAAAGTTTGGGCTGGACAAAAGCAAAATGAAGTTTTACAACTATAATCAAATGGGCCACTTTGCATGAGAGTGTAAGGCACCAATTACAAATGGTGGCCAAACACAAGCCAGACCAAACTACACTAAAAGAGCTCCCAAGAGTGAGAAGCCAAAGCAGCAAGCTATAGTTGTTGTGGAAGAAAGAGGCTTTCACTGGAGCTTTCAAGTGGAAGATGCATCTCCAAACCAAGCACTTATGGCAGACCATGATGAAACAAAAGTATTAGAACATCTCTGTACACCTGAATGTATTGCTAAAGTTAACAGATATAGGTCCTAAACTTAGAGATGAGACCAGATCTTGAGTCCTTAAATATCTTAAAATCTGATTTTAAAAGAGATGAAAATGATTATAAACGGAAAATAGAGGACTTAGAGATCAAGGCCAAGATAGATGACCAAGTCAAGGAGGAAGAACTTAATCAAAAGGCCAAGAGAAAGACCAAGAAGGCTTAAGAGATCAAGACCACCTTTAATTCTGCACAGAAACAAATCTTTATTTATGCTGGATTTGAGGTGGTTAAGGCTGAAGACACAAACTTGAACTCCAGTAACAAGAGTTCTAGTTCATGTCCAAATCATCCCAGCATCAAGAAGAAGGCTGATCTGTTGTGCACCACTGCTGCACAACCTAAACCATCCAGCTCCAAAGGTAGTTCTATCCCTGAAAGGATTGCCACAAAATCTGCCAAGATGAAGATGGAGAAGGAAAGTGATCAAGTTCAGTCTTGTTAAAAAAAGACTCTTAGGAAGAAGAAAATAGACTGTGTCATGTATGGGAGTAATTATCTTGCTAAAGATTGTTCCTACAATCCAAAGAGTACTTTCCACATGACAAAGAACGAAACTTCTAAGATTTTTGAGAAGAAGCAAGCTTCGGAAGGAAAATCTTTTCCTTTTGGAAGCTCCAAAATGAAGATGAAGACAAGTGGAAACTTGCCTTCGGTAGATAATTTGGTCTCGGAAGAAAGGAATACTTCTGAAGCACTGAAGTCTGCTGTCGTGTTAGCAAGATCTTCCGAAGGTCCAGTCATCAAAACTTCCAAAGTCATCAAAACTTCCAAAGTGGTGATGGTCAAGTCTAAGCTTCCAAAGGTGTTGTGGAAGACAAAAAAAGACCAAATGACTGAAAGTTCTTCATCAAGATCAGCAAATGATCCTCAAAACATGACAATAGGATCAATTACTGTTGCATTCTCTTCAACTTTTTTGATAAGCCCAAGACCAATAAGGCTTGGGTTTCCAAATGTAACTAACCATCTCTTTTGTGCAGGAACAACTCAAGACAAACAGAAATGTATGGATCATTAATAGTGACTGTTCCATGCACATGACAGGCAATAGGTCACTACTCTAAAATTTAGAAAGAATTGATGGAGGACAATTTGATTTTGGAGGAGATGCTGGAGGTTACATAACAGGAAAGGGCAGGGTCACAAATGGTAAGCTCAGCATTAAGAAGGTAAACTTTGTCAAAGAGCTTGGATACAATCTTTTGAGTGTATCTCAATTTTGTGATCAGAGTCATAACATGCTCTTTACTGAGCATGAGTGCATTGTTCTCAGGACCGGGGTGGTGATTGCTCATGAGCATATCCTGCTCAGAGCCCCCAGGAAATGGAACATGTACAAGATGGATTTGCAAGAAACATCCCCCTTAGGAGAAGTTTCATGCTTTCTGTCTAAAGCAAATAGTGATGAGTCTTTCCTCTGGCATAAAAGATTATGCCATGTAACATTAAAACATGAATAAATTAATTAAGAATGATTTGGTAACTAGAATGCCAAAAGAGTTTACAAGTGATGACCACTGTGTTGCATGCCTCAAAGGGAAGCAACATAAGGTATCTCACAAGCCAAAGGAAAGAAACTGCATCACTACTCCCCTACACTTATTACATATGGATCTCTTTGGCCCTACCAGTGTAATGAGTCTAGGAAGGACCTTTTATTGTTTGGTGATCATAAATGACTTTACAAAATTCACTTGGGTCTTCTTTCTTAGAACTAAGGATGAGACCCCTGAGATTCTGAAGAATTTCATCTTAAAGATTGAGAACCAATGTGATCACAAGGTCAAAACCATAAGATGTGATCAAGGAACTAAATTCAAAAACCAAATCCTTGATAAATTTTATGATGAAAAAGGTATTACAAGATAATATAGTGCTCCCAGGATTCCTCAGCAAAATGGTGTTGCTGAGAGGAGAAACATGACACTAATTGAAGCTGCAAGAACTATGTTGTCTAACTCTAAACTGCCCATCACCTTCTGGGTAGAGGCAGTGAACACTACTTGCTATGTGCAAAACAGAGTTTTAGTAGTTAAGAAACATGGTAAGACTCCTTATGAACTTTGGCACAAGAGAAAACCTTTCATTGGTTTTCTCTGGTCATTTGGATGTCCTTGCACCATCTTGAATACCAAAATCAAATTGCCAAGTTTGCTGAGAAATCAGATGATGGATATTTTATTGGATACTCTTCCCAAGCCAATGCTTTTAGAGTATACGATCTCAGAACTAGAGTAGTTGAGGAGTCAGCCAATGTGACTTTCAATTAGCACACTTCTAGTCTGAAAGGTTCTGGTCTTGATTGGCTATTTGATCTTGATTTAGTTACCAACTGTTGTAACAAGTCTTGTGAGCATGTTTCAGTATCCACAGATATACTACCTACAGGTGATCCTGACCCAAGATTTGAGCTGAGAAGACCTTCAAGCTATACAACTTCAGCTCCAGTTGTAACTAACCCTGCAAATGGAGTTTCTATCAACACAACAATGACAAATCCAGCTGATACTTCTGGGGTGCCTTCAAACTCCAGCTTAGAGGCACAAAACTTAGAGGAAGGAGCTTCAAATATAGGATAAAATGGTGGTGGTGAAAGTGATCAAGAATTTCTTGATGCTGACAACAACTCCATGGAAAACAACATTAATGATGTTACACACTCATTGGATCAAGTCATTCTTGATAAGTGTGCTAATGTGGAGGGTGAATCTTTAATGCCAGATCAAAATTTCTCTAATTTATATATTTATAAGAAACCTGTTGTGATCTCTCAACTAAGGATCCACAAGTCTCATCCTACCACAAACATCATTAAAGATGTTGACTCAGGGGTTAGAACAAGAAGACAAACCCATGATGCAAACGTTTGTCTTCACTCTTGTTTTCTATCCCAGATAGAGCGTAAGAAGATTGATGAGGCTTTAAAGGATGGAAGTTAGGTTGAAGTTATACAGGAAGAGCTGCTTCAATACAAAAGGCAAAAGGTTTGGAACCTATGTCTTCTTCCTCAAGGGAAGACTACTATAGGAACCAAATGGGTGTTCAGGAATAAGAAGGATGATAGAGGACTTGTCATCAAGAATAAGGCAAGACTAGTTGTTCAAGGATACACTCAAGAAGAAGGAATTGACTACACAGATGTATTTAATCTTGTGGAAGCCTAAAAGCTGTCAAGATATTCCTAGCTTTTGCTGCATCCAAGAATTTCAAGGTCTACCAACTTGATGTCAAGTGTGCTTTTCTCTATGGGGTGATTAATGATGAGGTGTATTTCAGACAACCACCTGGGTTTGTAGATCCTGATAATCCTGATTATGTCTGCAGGCTTGATAAGGCTCTTTATGGGCTTTAGCAAGCACCAAGGAAGTGTTATGAGACTCTATCTTAGTATCTCTATCAGCATGGATACAAAAGGGGTACTATAGATGGAACTCTCTTCATCAAAGGAATAGGAAATGACAAGTTCAAGTGTATTTAGATGACATTATCTTTAGTTCAACTAATCCAAAGTTCTGCAAAGACTTTGAAAAACTGATGAAGGATAGATTTGAAATGAGTGCCATGGGGAACTTAATTTCTTTCTAGGAATTCAAGTGAAGCAAGTTGAAAATGGCATCTTCATAAGTCAGTCAAAGTATGTACAAGACATACTTAAAAGATTCAACATGACTGATTGTAAGGTGGCTAAGACACCCATAGCCAGAAACCACTCCATTGGACCTAATCTTGAGGGGGAGATGTAGATGAACATCTTTACAGGGCTATGATTGGGTCTTTTATGTACCTCACAGCTAGTAGGCCTGATATCATGTTTGCCACCTCTATTTGTGCAAGATATCAACCCAACCCCAAGATGTCACACCTGGTCACTGTCAAGAGGATTTTAAGATACCTCAAAGGTGCTCCAACAATTGGCCTTTGGTATCTAAAGAATTATGACTTTAATCTGTATGCCTATACAGATAGTGACTATGGTGGCTGTAATATGATTGCAAAGTCTACATTAGAGGGATGTCAATTTTTTGGTGGAAGGATAGTCTCTTGGCAATGCAAGAAACAATCCTATGTGTCTGCATCAACTGCTGAAGCTGAATACATTGCTGTTGCAAGCTGCTGTGCTCAACTGCTTTGGATTTAAAATCAGATGCCGGACTATGGATTCAACTTCAAAAAGACTCCCGTCCACATAAACAACAACAATGCTATTTCTATCACAGAGAATCCTATGCAGCACTTAAGGACAAAGCACATCAATATCAGGTACCATTTGATTAGAGAACTTTGAAAATGGATTAATCAAACTAGTCAAAGTTAACACAAATGAACAATATTCTTTTCTAGTTCACCAAAGCTTTTGATGAGCAGAGATTTAAATATCTTGTATCAGCTATTGGGATGATTAACTTTAAGTAACTTTTCTTAAAACTTAATCATATTATTTCTAAAACCTATGTGTCCTAAGTTGTTTATTTTACCACCTTCATAAGCCCTTGTTTACTATGGAAGAAAAATCTTTTGAAAGACATACCTTAGATTTTTAAAAACTTTGATCTTTTTATCCTTAGGAAGATATGTTTTTACCTTTGGAAGAAACTTAAGTCTTAGAGAACAAATACCTACTTTAGTAGATTTACCTTCGGAAGAAATTTTAGAAATATCTTCTGAAAAGCTTAACTTTTACTTGAGTACTTGTATGTTTTTTAAGAACAAATTTCTTTCGAAAGCAATTTACTCTGGAAAGTTTTATTCTCCTTAGAATAAAATCTCTGAGTATTAAATCTCTTCCGAAGCAAAATTTTCAAAACCTTTTGGAATATCTTCCGACGTCATTTTTCCTTCTAAAGCTTTTCATCAAAAACTTCTAAAGCTAAATTACCTTCGGAAGCTTTTTCGACTTCCAAGAAAACTATTTTTTGGGCAAAAGCAAACTACTTTTCAAAGGTGGGACCGACATCAGGATTTCAATGTTTATCCTCGTTCATTAACTTTGTCTTAAATCCATTTCATATATATACCCAACGGTTCCCCCCTCTTTCACTTTCCTCTTCATCTGAACTATTCATAAAAACTAAATTCACCCAAACCGCCTTTGTTCTTAACTTTCTTCGTTTGTAAGCTTTCAAAATGGCCAACATGAAGATCAAGATTAGGTTGGACTCACCTTAGATTAGTGTTTATATTATGTTTAAATGTAATAAGATATATGTTAGATTACTTTGTCTTAAGTTTGTATTTTGGGTATTTTCTTGCCCAGCGAAACTATGAGCGAGACTATAGTCTCGCTCATAGTTAGCAGGCCTGGTTCACCCGGCAAAACTGTGTTACGTCACCGGGCGAAACTGGCCATGGGCCTAACAGTTTCGCTAGACAGCGAAACTTTCAGCGAAACTAGGTTTCCTACATATTGAATTGTTTCTATCATTGTAGGTTTAATCTGGCAAAACCCTAATACAAAATATCTTTGTTGCAATTATGTATTTGTGGCTTGAAGTCAATGGAAATCATATTGAGCCTTTGTTCTTTGTTTGTGTTTGCTTTGTTTTGATTATTATTGAACACCTTTGATACTATATCATCATTGTGTAATTATGATAAATGTTTGTTAGTGGATTTTGAACGTTTGGTCAATCAATTGTACTGTTCTTCGATCATTTGGACCAACAAAATGGTATCAGAGCATTTGTGCTCTTGATTGATTGAGTTTTTGGTTGTATTAGTTCAAATTCACTATTTCATCAATTCTGGATCAAGTTTGAGTGTTTTTGATATGGAAATTGATTAAGATTGGTTAGTTTTTGGTTTGGAAACCGTTGGTAATCATCAGATCTTAAAGTGCTTTAAGATTTGGGTGATTTTGGATCAATTTCGTGTTGAAAAAGTTTTTCAAACTCTTCCAGCAAAATTAGTGATCTTCCAGCGAATCTGCAGCTTCATCCAGTGAAACTACAGTTGTTTTGTTTACTGTGTTGGTTTCTTTGACCTCAGCAAAAGTACCCATATTGAACGAAAGTTCAACAGTGATTGTGCACTTTCTCTAAGCGAAATTGCTACCGAATTTCCATCTGAACGAAAGTTCAAACTAGTTTCGAGCGAAACTGTCTGCGAAACTAGTATAAGCAAGCGGCTTGTTAGCGAAGCGGCTGTTGAAATTCCGAGCGAAATTAGCAGCGAAACTACAGGATTTTCAGTGAAACTAGCTCTTCTTCTGTGAAACTACTTGTTTAATCATGTCTAAGATGGCAACTCTTACGATATCCCGATTTGTAGAGTGTGGCACCAAATCGGCCTCCAAGACTGATCAACGAGATAATGTTGAAGATTGGAAGAGGTGTTTTAAAGCATTCTTTTATTACACAGATCACAATCAGTGGGAATCAATCATCTCCGGTCCGCATATACCTACTGTTACTGTTGGAGATGTTCTCTCTCAAAACAAGGATCCAGCTACTTTCAATGAAAAGGATTTGAAACTAATTGATAGAGATCAAAGAGCATTTGGAGCATTAACCTTGTGTCTTGCACCAGACATTTACAGCCGCTTTGCCGAACACAAGAATGCCAAATCTCTGTATGATGCATTATGTGAGTTTTATGATGGGAATGATGAGTTAGTTAAGGACAAAGGGATACAAGCTGAGAAAGAGTTCAATTTGTTCGTGGGTTACAAGAATAATATCATACTGATTTAACAAATCGTTTTCTGACAGTCTCAAGCACACTGAAGAAATATGATAAAAAGATACAAATTATGAAAAAGTGAATAGGTTGTTGGATTCACTTCCTCCTTAATGGAGTCTACAAGTGTGAATGTTAAAGCAAGATAGAGGATTCACTGATTACAGGCTCATGGATATCATCAACAAGTTAAAGTCCTTTGAATTGGATTTGAAGAGGATAGAATTCAATCAGTCTATGATGCCATCATCCGATTTTCCTCAGAATGCTGCATTAATCACATCCGCTGCAAGCTCGGCAATGCAAGCATCAAGACAAGGAAAAGTACCTACAAATGTTTCATGTGATCAACTCAGTGGTGGTGGTAACTCATTCAGAGATCAATCTAACTTAAAAGTTGCTTCTGGAACTTTAATTCCATCTGACACAATGGCATTTTTGGCATGTTTGTTCATAGCTATGAAGCACTGATGGCTGGTGAATTGAAAGGAAAAGGGATGACTATGGAAGACATTTATCAAGTTGATCCAGATGACTTGGAAGAAACAAACATTCAGTGGCAGATGGCGATGTTGACTCTCCGAGCCAGGAGATTTATGGAAAGAACTGGCAAGAAGAACTTTGGAGGTCAAAATTCTAACACCAGATTAGGATTTGTCAAATCCAAGTTAAGATGTTTTAACTGCAAGCAGTTAGGGCATTTTAAAAGAGAATGTCCTTTGCCAATAGTAACTAACCCAAGCAACTCAGGAGTTCCAAGATTGGTTTCTAGAGGAGAGAAGGAAGAGAGTAAGCAGAAGAAAGAGACAACATTGATAACTAGCTTTGATTGGAGTGCTGAAGCTGAAGAAACAAAAGAAGAAATCAACCAAGCCTTAGTTGCTGAGATAATGGATATAGAGGAGAGTATAAAGGAGTTTGATCCTTTCAAAGAATTTACCAGTGAAGCTGAAATTCATCAAAATGTTAAGCATGAGGAGGTTGAACGAGACAGGTCAGAAGATATATGTTTGAGTGAAAGGAAGAATTGTGATGAAGAGAGTGTGATCGTTGGTTTGGAGAATGATGATCTGAAGGAATTTCAGGGTGAGAATGTGAAGTTAATGGAAAAACAATCAGAGGAGAAGGGAAAAGGGAAGCATGCTACTACATCCACTGTTGAGGAAATCAAGAAAAGTACTCCAGTGTGCCAATGTGACAAAGCCCTCGCAGCAGAGAAGGTGGTGATGGGTCTTCCTTATGAGGTAATACAAGACATGTGCTCCTCTGCTTGTAAAATCAGATTATTTGGTGTGTATAAAGTAAATCGTCTGTTACTTGACAATGAAAAAGATTTAAAACGAATTAATGATAAGCTTAAGATAAATGAGTCAAAATATTTTGTTAAATTAAACGAAGCTTTAAAAGAAAATAATCATTTAAAAAGAATTGTTTTCGAAAGAAATGTTGAAATAAATGCTTTGACTGAAAGAGTCGCTGTTGCTGAGTTTGAAACAAGTAAACTTCAATCAAAACTTGATAAATGGACAATTTTAGGGATGAAACATGACGATTTGTGTAAATCACAACAGGGGGCTAGGATTAAAACAGGTTTGGGTTATCAAAATGCTTTAGTTTATCATCCTCCTAGTACTTACTATTATTCACCAATGCCAATTCCATATCCTTCAAATGATTTCACTCAAACAGATACTAACACTCTGTCTGTAGGTTTAGAAGGTGTTAATCCTAAGGACGTGCGTGAGTGGTATGGTTATGGACCGACGAGTGGACTTGGATGCAACAGTTTTAGTACACCTAAACCTCAACAACCTGTTCTAGATAATAGTTCTAGTTTAAGTATTTTTTTGTTTCTCTAAAGTATGTCTCAGGCATTAACTCTGTGTGTTCAAGTGGTTGTTCCACTTCTTTATTGAATGATTTCAGATGTAATGATGATGTTTCAAATGCTTGTGTGAATGAGGCTGTGAATGATTCTGTTATCGATTATTAAGATAAAACAAAAAGAAACTGCTTTGAAAAATTCTTTTCTCATCCCATTCCATCGTTTACCTCAATTAACATTTCACAATCTAATGAACGGGTAATATCATCTTCTAGTGCAAGTACAAGTGGTACAAGTATCACATGTATTTCAAATGATGATGCATCAGCATTTGTAAATAATCAATCTCCAAAAGACAAAGTTAGAAACAGAGAAATGTATGAGACCTACAATGATGATGATTCTAGCTTATCTGAGTGCGAAGAGGAAATATGTATAGATAAAATTCCTGATTTGTTGCATAATAGACCTAGATTAAAATCCCATTGCTTTAGATGCAGTAAAGATTTTCATGTTGTTAAAAACTGTCCTGAGATACATCACAAACATGTTCACAAGAATTCTTTTGGCAATAGATTAACTCATATTGGTAATAGTTTCTTTTGCAAAAAATCTTCTGTCCCTAAACCTAAAGTTGTTCAAACATGGGTTCCTATTTCAACTGGTTAAATTAGTCACTCTATTTTTGTTGGAGTCATCCACTAAAGCTGTAAATAGTTTTTGGCATGTTGATAGTAGATGTTGTAGACATATGACAGGGTTGAAAGATTTATTGACAAATTACCGTATTATCAATGGAGGGTATGTAGCATTTGCTGGTGACAAGAAAGGTGGTAAGATGATTGGTCAAGGAGAGGTATGAAATGGATCTCTCACTTTGGAGAAAGTCAATTTTGTGCCAGAGCTTGCATTCAACCTATTGAGCATCTCACAGATCTGCGATAAAGACATTCCAGTTTTATTTCTCTCAAATGAATGCTTATTTCTAAGATCTGGGTTTACTATTTCTGACGAGATGGTGCTCATGCGAGCCCCGAGAAAGAATGATACCTATCTTCTCAATATGGGATCCAAAAAATCAACTTCCACTGTCACTTGCCATCAATCTAAAGCTTCATCCTCTGAATCATTTTTGTGGCATCACAGATTGGGTCATGTTAATTTCAAAAATATCAAAAAATTGGTTAAAAAAATCTTGTTAGGGGATTACCATTAAAAGACTTTTCTATTGTTGTGAAATGTATGGCCTGTGCCAAAGGAAAACAACATAAGAAACCTCATAAACTAAAACTTGAAAATACTATTTCTAATCCCCTTGATTGTTGCATACTGACTTACTTGGCCCAATCAGTGTAAAGTCAATTGCTAAGATATCTTTTTGTATTGTTATTACAGATGATTTCTCCAGGTATTCATGGGTGAGGTTTATAGCTCATAAAGGAGAAACAACCGAAGAGTTGTAGAAGTTAATTATATCAATCAAAATGATAAGCAAGAGGAAGGTCATGGCTATTCGAAGTGACAATGGTACCGAATTCAAAAATCATATCTTTGATTTCTTTTGTGCAAACAAAGGAATTCTGAGACAATTAAGTATAGCCAGAACACCTCAACAAAACGGTATTGCTGAGAGAAAGAATCACACCCTAATTGAAGCTGCTCGTACCATGTTGATCGAAGCTTCTTTGCCAGTTATTTTCTCAGCTAAAGCGGTGAATTGTGCATCATATTTCCTCAATTGTGTTTTGATTGTGAAGGATAAAATGAACACTCCTTATGAACTGTTTCATAAAAGGAAGCCATTGATTGATTTCTTTCGTCCATTCGGTTGTTCCTGTACCTTGCTAAACACTCATGCACAAAAGACAAAATTTGGAGTTGTGTCAGATGAATGTTACTTCGTTGGTTACTCATCTTCTCAGAAAGCTTATTGTGTGTGTAACAAGAGAACACATATAGTGCAGGAGTCATTCTATGTCGACTGGTAGGAATCTAATTCTTTAGATGCCAGAATAGAACCTGCATGGTTCTTTGACTCGAATACTTTTTTTCAACTCCTTCAATCTTCCAGTTTTTGATGATGATGTGTCCTTCTCCAATGTTCAAACGAACATTATCCCTCTTGATCCAATACCTCAAGTTCTTCCCAATTCATCATTTGACCATCAACCTCAGTTCACCTTCCATCTTCATTTTCATTTGACATTCCACCCCACCTGTTTCGACATCTATTCCTTCAACACCAACCTCTACTCGATCTCAAACTTTTCCATCATCCCAAACTGCTCAACCACCTTCTTCTCCATTATCTACACCATCTTAGTCCATCAGCCCACCTCAATCCAATCCATTACCTTTAACCACTGATTTTAAAACATTGAAAAATCATCCTTATGATAACATTATTGGATCCATTTCTGATGGTGTTAGGACGCGGAGTTAATCTGGTTTGATAAACGTGTGCTTATTCTCTTGTTTCTTATCCTAAATTGTTCCAAAGAATGTTCATGCAGCTCTTCAGGATCCTTGGTGGGTTGAGTCCATGCAATTGGAACTTCAACAATTTAGGAAACTTAAAGTGTGGACACTTGTTGATCTTCCTCCAAACAAATGTCCAATTGGCACAAAATGGGTGTTCTGGAACAAAACCGATGATCGTGGCATTGTGGTAAGGAATAAATCCAGGTTGGTGGTTCAAGGATTTGCTCAAGAAGAAGGGATTAATTACACGGAAGTATTTGCTCCAGTGGCTAGTCTCGAAGCAATTAGGATTTTTCTTGCTCATGCTGCTCACAAGCAATTCAAAGTCTATCAGATGGATGTTAAATATGCCTTTCTTTATGGAAATATTAATGAAGAGATCTATGTGTGTCAACCACCAGGGTTTAAGGATCAAGACTAAAGTATACAAACTTGATAAATCTCTTTATGGTTTACCTCAAGCTTCTCGCATCTAGTATGAGACTCTAACATAATATCTTCTGAGCAATGGTTTTTCTCGTGGCATTATTGATATGACTTTATTTAAGAAAGAAGTGGATGGTGAGATGTTAATCGTGCAAGTCTATGTTGACGATATTATTTTTGGCTTCACCAATCCTAAGCTTTGCAGGGAATTTGAGGAGGTCATGAGAAGTCGCTTTGAACTGAGCATGATGGGAGAGATGTGCTTTTATCTTGGTTTGCAAGTTGAACAAAAGCCTGAAGGAATTTGTATTCTTCAGGAAAAGTGTGTCAAATAAATTCTTAAGCAATTCAAGATGGAGGACGCTTCTTCTGAATTAACCCCATTCACTGCACAAAATTATCTTACTCTAGATGAAAACGGGAAATCTATTGATCCTTATCTTTACAGATTAATGAATGGTTTCCTAATGTACCTTACAGCCAGTCGTCCAGACATCACTTTTGCTGTGGGATATTGTGCTCGATACCAATCTAACCCTAAGGAGTCTCATGAGAAGGCATTCAAACAAATTTTTTGTTATCTTAAAGGCTCTTCTCGTCTGGGTCTTTGGTATCCTTATGGTGAAAATTTTGATTAGCATGCTTATTCTTACAGTGATTCTAATTGGTTGTAGGTAGAATTAGAAAATCAGTCACTAGAGATTGTCAATATCTGGGGAAGTGTCTGGTATCATGGCAGAGCAAGAAACAAGCTACTATGTCTATTTCCATAGGGGAGGCGGAGTATATTGCTGCTTCTAGTTATAGCTCTCAAGTGATGTGGATACAACATCACATGATTGACTATGGGATCAATTTCCTCCACACACCATTATTCCGTGATAATGAAGCAGCCATTGGAATCGCAAAGAATCCAATTCATCATTCAAGCACATTGAGACAAGAATTCATGCCATCCGTGATGCTCAAGAAAAGGGTTTCATTGATATAATTCCTATTGATACAAAAAATCAAAAAGCTGATCTTTTCACTAAAACCTTCGATAAACCTCGTTTTTATGAACTGATCTCCATGTTAGGACTGTTATCTTTTATAAAAAAACTCGTTTTCTTAATTGTCTCATGTAAATACTGTACATAAGTTTCTTTATTCTTTTTTTCTTTCCTATTAAATCTTAAGCTCCATAGTCATTCTCTATTTAACAATATATATATATATATATATATATATATATATATATATATATATATATAATATATATATATATATATATATATATATATATATATGTATGTATATATGTATATATATCTATATGTCTATTTATATGTCTCTCTATGTCTATATCTCTCTCTCTCTCTCTATCTCTCTCTATCTCTCTCTCTCTCTCTCTATCTATCTATCTCTCATCTCTCTCTCTATCTATCTATATCTATCTCTATATATATATCTATCTATCATATATATCTCTATATATCTATCTATATTCTATATATATATACACATATATATATATATATATATATATATATATATATATATATACATATATATATATATATATACATATATATATATATATATATACATATATACATACATATATATATACTCTATATATATATATACATATATATATATATATATACATATATATATATATATATATATATATATATATATATATATATATATATATATATATATAATAAGAAATTTCTCTTATCTTGCTGATTCGTAGAAATTTCTGGGGAGAATAATACAAGTGTACATGTCTTTCTTGCAGAATAAAGCTTTTGTTGCCATAAAGATTTGAAGGAGGTCAACAGTATTGTGTGGGATATGCATGATAGGCTCAGCCAGAATGCGAAGTAGACAGTGATCTTGTGGCTAAACTAATAGGATAAGAAACTTATTGACTTGGATTATCTTCTTTACATTTTGGCCTTCACAAAGTTACAGTCCTTGTCCAAAATGGATTGAGAGCGTAGTATCTCTTCTTTGATATTTTTCAAAGAACTTTTCATGTTCACCTTCCCTGTATACTCAATAGTGCTACTTTCTAGCTCTATTTATGTCAAAGAACATCCTTGTTGTATACTATATTACGTGCTTATCTCATCTCCTATGTGTGAACATTGACCTGGAGTGATGATCTCCTATGTTATACGTAAGTATAGACCTGGAGCTCTTATCAGCACGTTCTGATGATCTTCTTTGTTATACGTAAGTCTAGACCTGAAGCTCTCATCAGTTAAACTCAAATGATCATCTCCTTTGTTATACGTGAGTATAGACCTGGAGCTCTCATCATTTAAACATAATAAGGTCTGTTCTTCTTTCCAAAAGATCTTTGTTGTGCTTTTCATTAGAAAACCAAGCATAGTTAATCATATTGTTCCGTATATCTTGAGGACAAGATGAGTTTCTTTGCCAAATGTCTGTGGGGACCAAGTCACTTAAGTCTTCTCTAATCTCCGCAACAACATGATAATGGAAGTCGCAGTTTACTCGTTGAAAAGAATAAGACATGGGTTTAAAAGGACATTATATCTCTCGCCAAACTCTGATTTTCCAGAAAACCTCTTCAGTTTATCGTGTTTCAATATCTTTTTATCTTTCTTTACTTTTTCTTTCTTTTATTTTTAATTATTTTTACATTTCGTTGTGAAATATTGATAGGTCTTGTGGGGCGTTTTTTTATTTTTCTTTCTCTTAAATTTCATTTTATTTGCTTTTGTCTAAAATTTTATATTAAATAATTAAAAAACTAAATGAAATTCAAATTTTTTTAAGTCTTTGGTTCCAGCGAAACTACTGTTTCGCTCGTAGTTTCGTCGAGCGAAACTATAGATGAGCAGGTACTTTCGCTCATTTCCGAGTCATTTTGATCTATGTCTTTACCGAGCGAAACTACAATTTCGCTGTCAGTGAAACTATATGCTATATAATGGGAAATGCGAAATCATCAGCTCATTTTCGCACGACCCATTATTCAGAACCCTCGGACCCCTAATCGACTTTCCCGGACCTAATCGAATATTGATGGTTTTTACACCCTCTGGATGTGGTTTTAAGACTTAGGTGGGTGTTTCAAACCTATGTAGCTTCTTTAAACTGGGTTTCATCCGCTTTAAAAGCGTCTATTGATTGTGTCAGTTCAATACCTTCGTAGATTCATCCTGCGACAATGTTGATGCTACCTGCGAAACTGAACGAAAGTTCACTTGTTTTCAGCGAAACTGTAATGTTATGCTGTCTGTGCGAACTTGACAGTTTCGACTGCCAGAATTCAGTTTCGATGTGTCGAAATTACTCTTTCGGCTGGCCGAAATCACTCTTTCGGCTGGCCGAAATTACAAGTGACTGACTGTCGAAGTTACAGTTTCGGCCAGCGAAACTACAGTTTCGTCCAACGAATCTAATTGTGTTTTACTTTAATTTTATTCTTTTTTATTGTCTTTCTTTTTTATTTATCTTGTTACACCATTCTAACTTATTTTATCTATTTCTTTTCAGATAAATGGCCAATTTAAAATTCGATCAGAAGAACAACATTACAGCCATTTTAGATGATCAGAATCCAAAGGCTGTTGGATTCAGAGACTGTATTCGTTGGCTCAGGAACTCTCCTATTGCCTATGCTATTTCTCATTCCCCGACTATATACGATATTCATATTTAAGACTTTTGGAGATCTACAGAGTATTATACTAGGGCTAATCCTCAGAGGATAGTAGCAAGAGTATTGGAGAACGATATTTCTATTACTATGGAGAGTATTGCACGAGTGTTGAGACTTGAAGATGATTGTGGAGAGGAGGTTCATTTAACTGATCATGAGGTATTTGACGCTTTCAGAAGCATTAGTTATAAGGGACCTCCTTTCGGCACTAGAAAAGAGATCAAGAAATCTTTCCTATCCAAAGAATGAAGATACATATCTCATGTCTTTATTATGTGCCTTGACCACAGGAAGGGAGGTTCAAATGGGTTGAATGTTGATTGGGCAAAGGCTATGATTATTTTCTACAGAGGGCAAAAGACCAACATAACTAAGCTTATCTTTGACTGTATGGCTGAGAATGTTATGGCATTGAAGAAAGACAAATGGCTGCTTTATCCTAGATTTATTCAGATGATGATAGAGGATTTGATCCCTAATATGCACGTCATGGAGAGATAAAGAGGCTTGTACAGATGAATACAAGGATATTTGCTGATTGCTCAACAATTAGGCATGATTTTAGTAAAAGGATCACTCATTTATGGGGAAACATATACCTAGTCGAGAGGTGAAACTATAAAAGTAGGGTGATAGAGTCTGAGAAGAAGAATGCTGAAAAGAATAGGAAAAAACAGGCTGAATCTATAAAGAAAAGAAAAAGATACGCCAAGGAGAAGGAATATGACTTTGAAGAAGAAATTGACGAGGTTGAGGAGACTTTGAGAGTTGAAAAGGAGAAAAGGTCTAAGAAGAAGCAGATCAGGGTGAGGCAGAAAGGATGACTGAGAGGAGATCCAAACATAAACATCAAACCTTTACTGAGCCTCAAAAGAGAGATGAAAGGGCAAACTTGGATGAAGATGTAATTAGAAATCTTAACTCTTCTCTTGCAAATGAGTTAAGCATGATCAAGACAAAGCTGATGAATCAGGAGTCGAGGGAGAAGAAGAAGGATAAGATGCTGGAGAGCATGACTAGAATGATGGTTGATCAAAAGGCCCTAATAAAGAGATTATTGGGTGAGGTGAATGAGCTGAAAGCTGAAGCCAGCCTGCCTAATCAGTTAACTCAATCTGAGTTAGATGATCTCATAGACACTTCAAGATATTGATTTCTAAAAGTGAGTAGCTCATCTAAGGCAGGAGACGGTCATACTAGTGCAGGTGTTGCAAATGCAGGAGGCTCGGGTGAAAAGGATGCTGGTGTTAGTGAGGCTAATGGTGGAAGGGAAGGAGTTGTAGGAGATATGGAGAAAATTATTGAGGCTAGATTCATTGATTCAGGATTGGATATTGATAAAGACTTGGTTGGTGAGGAGGTGGTGAGAGACCCAATTGCTGAAGCTGGGGAGAAGTCTACTAAGATGAATCTGGATGATGAAGAAGAGGAGATTGAAGAACAGCTAGTGGAATATGATTTAGAACCGAAATACTATGAGGTGGATGAGCATCCCTTGACATATGTAGCCAAGAAGGGCTCTACTGAAGGAGACGTGTTTGAGTTGGAAAAGGAGGATTGGTTTGTGAGAGAAAAGGAACCAGAAGAGTTGACCCCACTATTTCAAAACATCCAGGGGTCAAGCAGGAAAATATTAGAGAAAAAGATTATCAGCTGGAAGTACAATGCAAGTTTGAAGATTTTTATGATTAAGAGAAGGGGAGGTAGGATATCATACTTGCACAAAAGTAAGGCTCTCAAAACCTTACCTAAGTTGGGATCTAAGGAGACTGGCAGGATTCTATTGATTGACTCCCATTTGAGTGAAAGAGCCAAACTGGTAGAAGAAGAGATTAAACAAGGAATAAATGATAACTTTGAATCATTTGGTTTCATGAAGGCGGAGAGAAAGAGGTCGAAGAAAGACAAGGATTAGGAGACGGGAAAAGGGAGAATTGTGCTAAGGGTAAAGCCCCCAAAAACTGTTAGCAAGGTAAGACTACTCGATCCTCTTCCACCAAGACTACAAAAGTTTGAGAAGTGGTTCAATGATAATAAAACTGGGAGGCAGTGATAAGCGTTAAGAATGGAGCAGAAATCAGATTGTGTGATCCCATGGAGGTGTTTTCCTTTTGTGACGAAGATCTGCTGATACTATGTGAGAGTCATATTAAAGCAGGAGATGGGGCTGAAACTAGAAAAGAGGCAAGCCTGTTTATGGATGTTGCCAACAAGGCTCTTAGGGTGAGGGCTAGGGTGAGAGAGCTAGCAGACAAGATTCTTCAGGCTGATGAGCTAAGGATGGATGTGCAGGATCTTACAAAGCAATTCGAACAAGTAAGTGCACATGGTGAGGAAGCTAGTACAGCAGGAGCTGAAAAAAGAGACTACCACTAAGGCCGGGGAGTAAGCAGGAGCAGATGATGCTGAAGAAGATGTTCTTGTAGGTGAGATCCAACCAAGGTGGAGTATTGAAGATAAGATTAGGTTAGACTCACCTTAGATTAGTGTTTATATTATGCTAAAATATAATAGGATATATGTTAGAATACTTTGTTTTAACTTTGTATTTTGAGTATTTTGTTGCCCAACGAAACTATGAGCAAAACTGTGTTTCATCGCCGGCCGAAACTGGCCATTGGCCTGACAGTTTCGTTGTCCAGCGAAACTAAGTTTCCTATATATTGAATTGCTTCTATCATTGTAGGTTTAATCTGGCAAACCCTAATACGAAATATTTTTGTTGCAATTGTGTATTTGTGGCTGGAAGTCAATAGAAATCATATTGAGCCTTTGTTCTTTGTTTTTGTTTGCTTTGTTTTGATTATTATTGAACATCTTTGATACTATATCATCATTGTGTGATTATGATGAATGTTTGTTAGTGGATTTTGAACGTTTGGTCAATCAATTGTACTGTTCTTCGATCATTTGGACCAACACAATCTCAACCGCAGAAATAGCCCAGATTTTTTCATTCAACTCCACAGAGAACATAACCAGGTTGCTCTGTTGGACTCTGAGAAAGATCCTAGTTTCTCAGAGGTTTGTCAATTCTTGACTCTATCCAACTATTTCACCTCCCTGACCATTGATCCTACTCTCTATGAGGATCATCTGCTTGAATTCTGGAAGACCTGTCAAGAGGTCATTATAGATGGGGAGAAGGCATTGTCTGCCATAGTGCAGGGGAGGACAATCTTCATCACTCCAGCCATCATCAACACTCATCTTCAGTTGGATGATGAAGAAGTTAAGTTGTCCTTTCCAAAGGAAGCAATCAATCATTCCTTTGAGCAGATGGGCTGTGAGGGAGATTTCTCTGTAAAGACCTTCAGGAAAAGGAAGGTATCATCCCAGTAGAAGTACCTGCTTCATATGGTCATCCACAGCTTGTGCAACAAGCATGGGGGTGGGACCGGATTCCTGAGGATCTCTCCTTCATAGTGCATGGAATGGTTCAAGGGGTTAAGTTCAGGTACTCTCAATTTGTTTGTACAAATTTACCTGCTAATTTGGACTCCTTAGAGTATTACATGTTTCCTATATATGTTTAATACATTCTTAACTGTGAACTGGGCTCACAGTTGAGAGAAACAAGTAATATTCTTAAATTGAGACAGATGAAGCCCGACATCTTTAAAATCATGAAAAAGCCAATTGTTGGCTTCTCTGGGTAGAAACAACTCTTGTCCCAAAAATGTTAGAACTCATTGTTCAAGGTGACAACCTAGCAACACAAGCTAGTGTTGAACCCACACCTTCTACCTCTCAACCATCCAAACAGCCTCAAATCACCCTCACTTACCAAACAAAATCCAAACGAACCCCTGCTCAAGCTATTGAGTTTGTGCAGGCACCAATATCATCACCCACACATGAGGAAACTAGAGCTCCCACTTCTCCTGAGGAGCAAACCACTCCCATCTCTTCAAGAATCAGTGCTGAGGTTCCTCATGCTCAGCATGATGAGCTCATTAGCCCATCAGCCTTAAGCCTTCACTCTGAGTCTCAACACTCAAGTGAACAACTTTCAGGGGAAAGTTACTATCCCCAGCCTCTAGACTTAAATCAACCCATTTCCAACTTAGAATTTTACGATGATGAAGACATAGGATTCAGTGAGTATCATGACTCTCTCTACTCCTCCCCTACTAAAAAAGAGATTAGTGCTCCTGATTCTCCTATGCCTAGCCCATATCATTCACCTATACTTAAGCTGAACTCTTTAGTAATCATGTCTTGAATCCTTTGAGCCAGTCTGCCAGCTTGCCTAGATTGGCTTGGATTGACAAGTGGCATGTTGATCAGGTCAAGACCTTCATAGTAGTTCAAGGTCTGAAAGTTGAAGACTTCTTGCTGCCCTTGAACTCTTTAAAGAATGAGGGCTCTTCTGTCAGCATCATACCTCCACCCAAGTATATAGTTTGAAGTTCCTTGGGGTGGAGATGGCATAGCCCTTAGAATACCTTCCTTAAAGAGACTCTGAATGAGAGAGTCTAGAGAGTCCACATCAATGTGAACTTGAGGAAGTTGCTGAGTATGAACAATTGCAAGTGAGGATGGTGAGTCCTCAATGTCCATACTCTGTGAAGAACTCCTAGGTTCTGTTATTGCTATGACTTTCTCCCCTTTTTGGTAGCATCACCCTCTTGCATAGGTGAGCTTGGAGTTAAGCCAATCACATCCACAGGTTCTTGTGTTCCTGGATGAGCTCTTTTTAAAGGTCTCCCAGCTAGTTTTTCCTTAAGATAAGATATCTCAAGTTGTTGATCATTGACCCTATTTTGTAAGGTAGTCACCTGAGATTCAAGGTGACTAACCTAAGAGACTAGGTAGGTGCATATTTGTGATAGTTTTTGCACCTTTAGTCTCAAATTCCCCTCATCTTCATTAGAAGAATCATTAGGGGATGAGAGAATCAGACCAAAGTCCTCACTCTTACCACCAGCATCATTTTCTTTGCTGTTGGATTTCCCCTACTCACTAACACTTCAGTTGAAGTGTCAATGGGCTGAGTTGCCATGGTTGAGGTGTTGGTGATGTACTCACTTGCAAAAGTGAGAGCCTCTTCCATATGGACCTCTTGAACAGGAAAGGCAATCAGGTAAAGTCATTGGTCAACTGGATGTTGAGGCAGACCCTGCGATTAGCTTCAAAGGGAAAACCTTGACTGAAGGCCCAGTGATAGAGCCTGAGAGCCATGTCACACCTACAACTACCTCAGCACTTCATTCCCTTAGTGACACACCTGCTGGTGAAGGTGTATCATAGCCTCTCCCTGGCCAGAGCATGAAAGCTACTACAAGCAATGAAGGCCAAAGCTCTCTCCACCCTGAGTCATAGAGGTCTGTAGGTGACAAATGGAAACGGATAATGACTCCTAAGGAGATTGAGGAGAAGAGAGAGAGAGAGAGAGGAAGAGGAAACTATGCTGAGATAGTTCCACTGGTCTTCAGGCTTTATGGAAGCTACAATCAGGGCTGCCCCAAGACCAAACACTGAAGATGATGAGTTTAAGGAAGTCAGGATTACTTACCTGCAGACCCGAAACTATGACATTGATGAGATCATATCTCTTCCCTTAGAGGAACTCAATGAACTGGCTGACATGGAAGTGCCAAGAGAGATGAAGGAAGCACAGGATGCAAGGTTGCTCCTCCAAATCAAAGAAGAAAAAGACATAAAAGATTGTACAAACATGTTCCTTCTCTCTCTCCAGTTCAAGAAAGCCCTGTGCAAGAGACTGTGGAGTTAGGTACACAAAGAAACTGACAGGCAAAACATTATCAACTACCTAAGTGACATAAGTCTCTACCAAGAAGTTGCAGTTCTTCCCTTGTCCTTTGAGTATATTGAGTTTGAGTATCTCAAACAACTTGAACTTCAATACTCAAAGAACAACTTGAAAGTCAAGAGCCATCATCCAAAAGAGTATGAAGAAGTCTGCTGACAGACAAAGGATGATGAACTTCTTGAAGCTATATGGATTCTTCGGAAGGATATTTTGGCCCAATGTCTCTATCCACTATGGATGAGCACATCAGGGTAATCAAGTAGAAGATCAAGATAGGAGAGCTCATTGACTTACACTCCCCACCAAGTCAAGCCCCTCCTGAAGTGGAGGTTAAGGTTGAACAATCTGAGACAACACAACCTACACCTCCTGCTGAATCTCAACAAGCTTCATCTTCTGATCCATAGCAGGGTCAAACTCCCTCTCCTTCTGAACTTGTAAGGGGGGTAGACCCAACTAAGAAAGACAAGACTACAAAACAAAATGCTACAGGCTAGTCTTCTCAGTTAAAGTTTTCAAAGAGGAGGAAAAGGATGGCCTCTAGACCTAAGTCAAAGAAGAAGAAGAAGCCAGAGTCAACCACCTCCAGGCCTAAGGATGAATCAGATCATCTTGAGAAAGTGCATGAAGAGGCAACCCAATCAACTCCAAGTCAAGTGGCTCCTCTTGCATCAGAAAGACCCATCTTATCCTGGACCTTCACTACTAATCCAGAAAGATGGCATGTGATCAGAGATCAAGGTGGTGAAGTTGTCTACCCATGGCACGACCTGTTCAACCTACCTCAGCATGATCTCTTTGAGATGAGAAGATACTATGAAAGTTTGAGTGATCCTGACCATCTAATGAAGAAGAGTATGGTCATCATCATGATGAGGACTGTCAACATCTAAAGGTCTTCAAATGTTTTGGTAGAATCAGCCTAGGAGGAGTTTGTAAGGTTTCATATAAGGCTGATGCACCCAAAACATTCAAAGTATTTCATGCATGCATGTATTAAAGTACAGAGTAGAGATGCTTCGGAAGTTTTACACCATGCACTAGAAAATATTCTAAGTGTAAAACCTTCCAAAGCCAAGACCAACATCTTTCGAAGCCAAAAGTGAAGTCTTTCGAAGCCAAGAAGTGAAGACAGATTTCTTTCGAAGACTTTTGAACACATGCTTTATCTGATGTACTATGCCATAAAGCTAGACCACCTTTCTGCTGCAATTCTGTTTAGTCACCAACTTACATGAGTTGGTGAAAAGGTTCATGCTTTGAGTAACTATACATTTAGGGCATGAGTATGTGCTTTCTACTTTATGTATCCTTTTTGTATTATATTAGCATGTGAGCTATGGCATGTCATAGTCACTAGTCAAAAGAAAATCTGCCTTTTGACCCTCTATTTGATTTTGTTGTCTAGTTCAAATGTTTCCAGCTGGTTTTCTAAGTATGATTGGCTGTAGGATGTAGTATAAAGTATCTCAAGTCCTTGTAACTTTCTTTTATGCTTTGTAATACTAGTAAAGAACTTGAGAGCAATATACAACATTATTGAAAACCAATACTTGTGTTGTTTGCCTCTAGTTCTATCTCATAGTTACTTGTGTTCTTAGTATCAATCTCATTAGTTATCAGTTCTCTATTTGATCTGTTAAGTGTTCTAAATCTTTCTCCTCATTGTATTGTTGTATTGTAAGTGACCAGCCCTTAAACGGTCCTGCAGAAGCTCACATGCAGCAGCACAGTTTAGTTCTTTCTACTTTCTCTTCAAGATATCCCGCTCAGCAATCAATTGTGTTCCCTGAGCCTCCTCCTGTAATCCTTCAAGTGGATCCAAGGATGCTCATAGATTTGAATAGATTCCTAACCAAATTTCTGATGAGCTCCTCCCTTAAACAACCAAGTCCAGATGTTGCTTTGGCATATTTTGGAGCTTAAGTGCTTTAAAGGTGGAATACACCATCTACCACTGTCAAGGAAGTTGGTCAACCTAAGGTCCACATTGAACCTAAGATTTAATTCGAAGGGGATATGGGTCTGATGGCCCAGCAACTGAAATAGTTGGGACAGATAGTGAAATGCCACTATCTTCCGAAGCTGAAGTCAAAGATGCGAAAGAAGTATTTCAAACTTCCAAAGCTGAGATCCAAGCTGTGGAATGACTAGTCTCTCTGTCCGATGATCTAATTATCACAGATGCAATCCTTGAACTTGCAGGACCAGTGAAGGGTATGCACTTACAACACAACAACACAATGAGGAGAGTTGCTTAGAACACTTAACAGATCAAATAGGGAACTGGTTAATTTGTTTATGAAAGATGCTAAGAACAAAAGTAAATATGAGATAAAACAAGATTGCAAACAACACAAGTATTTGGTTTTCAAGAATGTTGTATATTGCTTCTCAAGTTCTATTACAAGTTACAAAGCATCAATAGAAAGTTACAAGTACTTGAGATACTTTATACTACATCCTACAGCCGGCCATACTTTGAAGGCCAGCTGGATACAATTGACTAGACAACTACAAAATCAAATGTAGAGTCAAAAGGCAGATCTGCTTTTTGACTTTTGACTATGACATGCCATAGCTCACATCCTAATATATTACAAAAAGGATAAAAGTACATAAAGTAGAAAGCATGGACTCAAGACCTCAATGTACAGTTACCAAAAGCATGGACCTTTCACCAACCCATGTAAGTTGGTGACTTTACAGAGTAGCAGCGGAAAGGTGGTCCAGCTTTATGGTAAAGTACATCAGATAAAGGCATATCTCTAAAAGTCTTCGGAAGAAATCTGTCTTCACTCTTTGGCTTCGGAAGACTTTGTCTTTGAAGCTTCGGAAGACTTCACTTTTGGCTTCAGAAGATGTTGGTCTTGGCTTCAGAAGATTTTACACTTAGAATATTTCTAGTGCATGGTGTAAAACTTCCGAAGCATTTCTACTTCTGTTCTTTAGTGCATGCTTGCAGAGAGACTTTGGATGTTTTGGCTGCATCAGACTTATAGGAATCCTTACAAACTCCCCCTTGGCTGATGCTACCAAAACATTTAGAAGATCTTCAGATATTTGTAGTCTTCAGGACGATGATGACCATACCCTTCTTCATCAGATGGTTAGGATCACTCAGACTCTCATAATATCTTCTCATTTCAAAGAGATCATGCAGAGGTAGGTTGATTATGTCTTGCCATGTATAGACATTCTCAAAACCTTGATCTCTGATCACATGCCATCTCTCTAGTTAGTAGTGAAGGTCCAGGATAAGATGGGTGTCTCAGCTGTAAGAGGAGCCACTTGAATTGGAGTTGATTGGGCTACCTCTTCATGCACTTCCTCAGGTTGATCTGACTCAGCCTGAGGTGTAGAGGTGGATGATTCAGGCTTCTTTTTCTTTGACTCTGGTTTCGAAGCCATCCTCTTCTTCCTCTTAGAAGACTTTAACTGAGAAGACTGGTCTGCAGCACCTTGTTGATCATCCTGTCTTTCTCAGTTGGGTGTTCCTCCCTCACAGGTTCAGAAGGAGAGGGAGTTTGACCCTGCTGTGGATCAGAAGATGAAGCTTGCTGAGGCTCAGCAGGAGGTCCAGGTTGTGTTGTCTCAGGTTGTTCAACCTTAACCTCCACTTCAGGTGGGATTTGACTTGGAGGAGAGTATAAGTCAATCAGCTCTCCACTCTTGATCTTCTGCTTGATTACCCTGATATGCTCATCCATTGTGGATAGAGACATAGGGCCAAGTCTACTTTCGAAGAATCCATACAGCTTCAAGAAGCTCATCATCCTTTGTCTGTCAGCAGACTTCTTCATACTCTTTTGCATGATGGCTCTTGACTTTGTAGCATCTTCCTTCATCTTTTTCTTTGTTGCCTTTTGTTCTTTGAGCACCTGAAGTTCAAGTTGTTTGAGATACTGAAACTCAATGTACTCAAAGGACAAGTGAAGAAGTGCAGATGTCTAGTAGAGTTTTCCTTCCTAGCTGCCCGGATCTGATGCACGTCGAAAAGAGGCCCTTTATACTATACGCAAAAGAGCCTGTGGCACTGAGGTAGTTGATCATGTTTTGCCTATCTGTTTCCTTGTCTACTTGAGGTTCTTGTGTAGCAGTCTCATCCTCTTGCATAGGACTTTCCTGAACTGGGGAGAGAGTTGGAGCATGCTTGTATAACCTTTTCTGTCTCTTCTCCTCTTTGAATTGGAGAAGTAATTTTGCATCCTCTGTTTACTTCATCTCTCTTGACACTTCCATGTCAGCCAGTTCATTTAATTGCTCTAAGGTGAGAGATATAATCTCATCTATGTCATAGTTCCTTGTCTGCAGGTAAGTAATCCTGACTGCCCTCAACTCATCTTCTTGAGTGTTTCGTCTGAGGGCAGCCCTGATTGCAGCTTGCATAAAGCCTAAAGACCCAGAGAAACTTTCTCCCCTTAGATTCCTCTTCCTCTCTCTCTCCTCCTCCTTAATCTCCTCAGGAGTCAGAATCCTTTTCCTTTTGTCACCCATAGACCTTTGTGACTCAGGTTGGAGAGATCTTTGGCCTTCATTGCTTGGTGTAGCATCCAAGCTCTGGCCATAGAGAGGTTGTGAGACACCTTCACTAGCAGGGCTCTCAGGCTCTATCACTAGGCCTTCAGCCAAGGTTTTCCCTTTGAAGCTAATCTAAGGATCTGCCTCAACATCCTGTTGACCAATGACATTACCTGATTGCCTCTGTCTCTTTCTAAGGCTGAACTCTTCAGTAATTCTGTCTTGAAACCTGAGTGCTAACCTGTCAGCTTGTCTTGATTGGCTTTGGTTGACAAGTGGCATGTTGATCAGGTCAAGACCTTCATAGTAGTCCAAGGTCTGAAAATTAAACACTTCTTGCTGGCCTTGAACTCTGTGAAGAATGAGGGCTCTTCTATCAGCATCATACCTCCAGCCAATAATATAGTTTGAAGTTCCTTGAGGTGGAGATGACACAGCCCTTGGAATTCCTTCCTCAAAGAGACTCCTAATGACAGAGTCTATAATGTCCACATTAATGTGAACTTGAGGAAGTTGCTGAGTATGCACAGTTGCAAGTGAGGATGGTGAATCCTCAATGTCCATACTCCCTGAAGAACTCACAGGTTCTGTGACTGCAATGACATTCTCCCCCTTTTTGGTAGCATCACCGTCTTGCATAGGTGAGCTAGAGGTTAGGTCAATCACATTCACAGGTTCTTGTGTTCCTGGTTGAGCTCCTCTTAACGGTCTCCCAGCTAGTTTTTCCCTGAGATAAGATATCTCAAGTTGTTGATCATTAACCCTATTATGCAGGATAGTACCTGAGATTCAAGTTGACTAACCTTAGAGACTAAATAGGAGCATGTTTTTGACAGTTTTTGCACCTTTAGTCTTAGATCCCCTCATCTTCATTAGAAGAAGCATTGGGGGATGAGATGATTAGACCAAAGTCCTCTCTCTCACCACCAGCCTCAGGTTCTTGGCTGCTGGATTTCCTCTGCACATTGACATCCTCAGTTGAGGTGTCAATGGGCTGAGTTGCCATGGTTGAGGTCTTAATGATGTAATCACTTGCAGAATTGAAAGCCTCTTCCATATGGATATCCTGAACAGGTTCAGAAGTATCCACCTCAGTGATGGGTGACTGATGTGGGCTAGACAAAGGAGACTCAGGAGTACTCATCTCTCTTTGAGTAGGGGAAGAGTAGAGAGACTCATGGTACCCACTGAAACCTAAGTCTTCATCAGTATAGAATGAGAGGTTGGGAATGGGTTGATTTAAGTCTAAAGACTAGAGATGGTAACTGTCCCCTAAAGGTTGTTCACTTGAGTGTTGAGACTCAGAGTGAAGGCTTAAGGCAGTTGGGCTTGTGAGCTCATCAGGGTGAGCATGAGGAACCTCATCCCTGATTGTTGAAGAGATGGGAGTTGTTTGCTCCTCAGGGGAAGTGGGAGCTCTAGTGTCCACTTCCTCCTATATTGGTGAGTATATAGTGGCCTGCATAGACTCAATAGCTTGAGCAGGGATTCGTTTGGATTTTCTTTGGTAGGTGAGGGTGACTTGGGGCCTTTTTGGTGGTTGAGAGGTAGAAGGTGTGGGTTCAACACTAGCTTGTGTTGCTAGGTTGTCACCTTGAGCAATGAGCTCTAGCATTTTTGGGACAAGGGTTGTTTCTACCCTTGAGAAGCCTACAGTTGGCTTCTTTATAATTTTAAAGATGTCGGGCTTCATCTGTCCCAATTGAAGAATATTATATGTTTCCGTCAACTGTAATGTGTTGAACATATCTAGGAAACATATAATACTCTAAGGAGTCCAAGTTAGCAAGCAAATTTGTATAAACAAACTGACAGTATCTGAACTTGACCCCTTGAACCATTCCATGTACTATGAAGGAGAGATCCTTAGCAATCTAGTCCCACCCTCCATGCTTGTTTGACAAGCTGTGGATAACCACATGAAGCAGGTATTTCCACTGGGATGAGACCTTCCCTTTCCTGAAGGTCTTTACAGAGAAATCTCTCTCATAGCCCATCTGCTCAAAGGAATGATTTACAGGTTCTTTGGGAAGGACAACTGACCTTCTTTATCATTCAGCTGCAAGTGAGTGTTGATGATGGCTGGAGTGATGAAGATTGTCCTCCCTTGCACTGTAGCGGACAGTGCCTTCTCCCCATCCATAATGAATTATTGGCAGGTCTTCCAAAATTCAAGCAGATGATCCTCATAGAGAGTGGGATCAATGGTTAGGGAGGTGAAGTAGTTTGATAGGGCTAAAAATGGCAGATCTCTGAGAAACTTTCATCTTTCTCAGAGCTTAACAGGGCAACTTGGTTATGTTGCCTGTGAAGTTGCATGGAGAAATCTGGGTTGTTTCTGAGGTTTAGGTTGGCCATTTCAGAAGCTTAAGGATGAAGAAAGATGAAAAACAAAAGGCGGTTTGGGAGAATTTAGGTTTAAGGAATAGTGTAATTAAGGAAGATAGTGAAAGAAGGGGGAACCGTAAGGCATTTATGTGAAAAGGATTTGAGACAAAGTTAATGAAAGATGATAAACTTTGAAATCCAGATATCGGTCCCACCTCTGAAAGTAGTTTACTTTTGCCCAAAAAGTAGTTTTCTTGTATGTCGAGACTTCTTCCGAAGGTTATTTGCTTCGGAAGTTCTGAAGAAAAAGCTTCCGAAGGCAAATTGACTTTGGAAGAGATTTCAAAGGTTTTTGAGAATTTTGCTTCGGAAGAGAATTTACACTTAGAGATTTTTATTCTAAGAAGAGTAGATACTTCCGAAGGTAAATTGCTTTCGGAAGAAACTTGTTCTTTGAAAATATACAAAGTACTTAAGTTGATTTTAAGCTTCGGAAGATATTTCAGAAATTTCTTCTGAAGGTAAAATCACTGAAGCAATTATTTGTTTACTAAGACATAAACTTCTTCCGAAGGTAATTTTGAATCTTCCGAAGAAATCAAGATTTTCAAAAATTTAAGAAAAGTCTTTTAAAAATATTTTCTTCCAAAGAAAACAAGGGCTTATGAAGGTAATATAATAGACAACTTAGGACATACAGGTTTTAGAAATAAATATGATTAAGTTTTAAGAAAAGTTATTCAAAGTTAATGATCCTAATAGCTGATACAAGATATTTAAATCTCTGCTCATCAAAAGCTTTGGTGAACAGATCAGCATATTGTTCATTTGTGTTAACTTTGACTAGTTTGATTAATCCCTTTTCAAAGTTATCTCTAATCAAATGATACCTGATATTAATATGCTTTGTCCTTGAGTGCTGCACAGGATTCTCTGTGATGGAGATAGCACTATTGTTGTCTATGTGGATGGGAGTCTCTTTAAAGTTAAATCCATAGTCCAGCATCTGATTTTGAATCCAAAGCACTTGAGCACAGCAACTTGCAGCAGCAATGTATTCAGCCTCAGCAGTTGATGCAGACACACAGGATTGTTTCTTGCATTGCCAAGAGACTACCCTTCCACCAAGAAATTGACATCCCCCTGATGTAGACTTTGCAGTCATGTTGCAACCACCATAGTCACCATCTGTATAAGCATACAGATTAAAGTCAGAATTCTTTGGATACCAAAGGCCAAATGATGGAGCACCTTTGAGATATCTTAAAATTCTTTTGACAGTGACCGGGTGTGACATCTTGGAGTTGGCTTGATATCTTGCACAAATGCATGTAGCAAACATGATCTCTGGCCTGCTAGCTGTGAGGTACATAAGAGACGCAATCATTGCCCTATAGAGATGCTCATCAACACACTCCCCCTCAAGATCAGGTACAAGGGAGTGATTTTTGGCTATGGGTGTCTTAGAAACCTTACAATCAGTCATGTTAAACCTTTTAAGTATGTCATGTACATACTTTGACTGACTTATGAAGATGCCATTGTCAACTTGCTTCACTTGAATTCCTAGAAAGAAATTGAGTTCCCCCATGGCACTCATTTCAAACCTGTCCTTCATCAGCTTCTCAAAGTCTTTACAGAGCTTTGGATTAGTTGACTCAAAGATAATGTCATCTACATATACTTGAACTAGAATTATGTCATTTCCTGTTTCTTTGATGAAGAGAGTTTCATCTATAGTACCTCTTTTGTAGCCATGTTGACAGAGATACTGAGATAGAGTCTCATACCACTTCTTTGGTGCTTGGTGCAGCCCATAAAGAGCTTTATCAAGCCTGTAGACATAATCAGGATGATCAGGATCTACAAACCTAGGTGGTTGTCTGACATACACCTCATCATCAAACACCTCATAAAGAAAAGCACACTTGACATCAAGTTGGTAGACCTTGAAATTCTTGGATGCAGCAAAAGCTAGGAATATTCTAACAGCTTCAAGTCTTGCCACAGGAGCAAAAACATCTGTGTAGTCAATTCCTTCTTCTTGAGTATATCCTTGAACAACTAGTCTTGCCTTGTTCTTGATGACAAGTCCTCTATCATCCTTCTTGTTCCTAAAAACCCATTTGGTTCCTATGGTAGTCTTCCCTTGAGGAAGAGGACATAGGTTCCAAACCTTTTGCCTTTTGAATTGAAGCAGCTCCTCTTGTATAGCTTCAACCCAACTTCCATCCTTTAGAGCCTCATCAATTTTCTTTGGCTCTATCTGGGACAAGAAACAAGAGTGAAGACAAACATTTGCTTCATGGGTTTGTCCTCTTGTTCTCACCCCAGAATCAACATCTCCAATGATGTTTGTAGTAGGATGAGACTTGTGAATCCTTAGCTGAGGGATCACAGCAAGTTTCTTAGACAGATCTAGATTTGAAAAATTTTGATCTGGCAAAGAAGATTCACCCTCCACATCAGCACACTTATCAAGATTGACTTGATCCAATTAGTTTGTGACATCATTGATGTTGTCTTCAATGCAGTGGTTATCAGCATCAAGAAATTCCTGATCACTTTTACCACCACCATTTTCTCCAACATTTGAAGCTCCTTCTTCTGAGTTTTGTGCCTCCAAGCGGGAATTTGAAGGCACCCCAGAAGCATCAGCAGGATTTGTCATTGATGTGCTGGTAGAAGCTTCATTTGCAGGAATAATTACCACTGGAGCTGAAGATGTGTAACTTGAAGGTCTTTTGAGCTCAAATCTTGGGTCAGGATCACCTATTGGTAATAAATCTGTAGATCCTGAAACATTCTCACAAGATTTGTTAAAACACTTGGTAACTAAATCAAGATCAAATAGCCAATCCCGACCAGAACCTTTCACACTGGGAGTGTGCTCATTGAAATTCACATTGGTTGACTCCACAACTACTATAGTTCTGAGATTGTATACTTTATAAGATTTAGCTTCAGAAGAATATCCAATAAAGTGTCCATCATCTGATTTCTCAACAAACTTGGCAAATTGATCTTTGGTATTCAAGATGGTGTAAGGACATCCAAATGACCTGAGAAAACCAATGAAAGGTTTTCTCTTATGCCAAAGTTCACAAGGAGTCTTCCATGTGTCTTAACTACTAAAACTTTGTTTTGCATATAGCAAGTAGTGTTCACTGCCTCTGCCCAGAAGGTGATGGGCAGTTTAGAGTCAGACAACATAGTTCTTGTAGCTTCAATTAGTGTGTTGTTTCTCCTCTCAGCAACACCATTTTGCTGAGGAGTCCTGGGAGCACTATATTGTCTTGTAATACCTTTTTCATCACAAAATGTATCAAGGATTTGATTCTTGAATTCACTTCCTTGATCACATCTTATGGTTTTGACCTTTTGATCATATTAATTCTCAATATTTAAGATGAAATTCTTCAGAATCTCAGGGGTCTCATCCTTTGTTCTAAGAAAGAAGACCCAAGTGAATCTTATAAAATCATCTGTGATCACCAAACAATAAGAGGTCCTTCCTAGACTCATTACACTAGTGGGGCCAAAGAGATCCATATGTAATAAGTGTAGGGGATTAATGATGGAATTTTTTTCCTTTGGCTTGTGACATACCTTGTGTTGCTTTTCCCTTTTAGGCATGCAACACAGTGGTCATCACTTGTAAACTCTTTCTTTGGTATCCAATTACCAAGTCATTCTTGATTAATTTATTCATGTTTTTAAAGTTTACATGGCACATTCTTTTATGCCAGAGGAAAGATTCATCATTATTTGCTTTAGATAGAAAGCATGAAACTTCTCCTGAGGGAGATGTTTCTTGCAAGTCCATCTTGTACATGTTCCCTTTCCTGGGGGCTCTGAGCAAGATGTGCTTATGAGGAATGACCACCCCGGGCCTGAGAACAATGCACTCATGCTCAGTATAGAGCATGTTATGACTCTGATCACAAAATTGGGATACACTAAGAAGATTATACCCAAGCTCCTTGACAAAGTTTACCTTTTCAATGCTGAGCTTACTATTTGTGAACTTGCCCCTTCCAGTAATGTAACCTCCTGCATCTCCTCCAAAAGCAACTGGTCCTCCATCAATTCTTTCAAACTTTTGGAGTAGTGATCTATTGCCTGTCATGTGCCTAGAACAACTACTATCAATGATCCATACATTTCTGTTTTTCTTGAGTTGTCCCTGCACAAAAGAGATGATTAGTTACATTTGGAAACCCAAGCCTCATTGGTCTTTCTTTGACTTCCACACCACCTTTGGAAGCTTAGACTTGACCTTCAATACTTCGGAAGTTTTGATGACTTCAGAAGTTTTGATGACTGGACCTTCAGAAGATCTTGCTTTCACTGCAGCTGGCTTCAGTGCTTCGGAAGTATTCCTTTCTTCCGAGACCAAATTTTCTTCCGAAGGCAAGTTTCCACTTGTCTTCTTCTTCATTTTGGTGCTTCCAAAGGAAACAGATTTTCCTTCCGAAACTTGCTTCTTTTTCTCCAAACTCTTAGAAGTTTCTTTCTTGGTCATGTGGAGAGTACTCTTTGGATTGTAAACACAGTCCTTAACAAGATGAGAAGTACTCCCACACATAACACAGTCCATTTTCTTCCTTCTAGGAGTTCTTCTTTGTGAACAAGGCTGAACTTGATCACTGTCCTTCTCCATCTTCATCTTTGCAGATGCTGTAGTAGTTCTTGTGGGGTTAGAACTACCTTTGGAGCTGGATGGTTTAGGTTGTACAACAGTGATGCACAACCGATCAGCCTTTTTCTTGACGACACGATGATTTGGACATGAACTTGAACTCTTGTTGATGGAGTTCAAGTTTGTGTCTTCAGCCTTTACCACTTCAAATCCTGCAGAGATGAAGTTTGTTTCTGTGCATAATTGAAGGTGGCCTTGATCTCTTGAGCCTTTTTGGACTTTTTTTTGGCCTTCCTGATCAAGTTATTTCTTCTTGACTTGGTCATCCCAACAACTTTGCTCTCCTCAGAGGGATGGTGACCCTTCTTAGAATGCTCTTCTTCACTCTTCTCAGAGCCATTCTCCACCATCTCCTCTTCATCCTCTTCAGTCATAGGATCTATGAGGGGAAGCTCATCATCACAAGTTCCACACCTAGGAGATCTTACAGACAAGATTGTGTGTGGAGGAGCTATCTCACAAGATCCTAGTCCCTGTTTATTTTGATAACAAAATTTTATATGCAAGGATGAGGATATTATGTTCTTGAAGGTCTCTTCTTCAAGAACACATTTTTCTGCCTTGGCTTTGCTGATCACAAGCTCAGCCTGGCATTCAGTTAATTTAGTAATGAGATCTTTGATCTGAGTCCTGTAGTTTGTATGCTCATGATTAAGAGTTGAAATGGTTTTCTGTAAATCCTCTATCTTTAGTTTATAATCATTTTCAGCTCTTTTAAAATCTGCTTTTAAGATATTTAAGGACTCAAGATCAAATCTCATCTCTAAATTATAGGACCTGTATCAATTAACTTTAGCAATGCATTCAGGAGTACAAAGATGTTCCAATACCTTGGCTTCATCGTGGTCTGCCATGAGTGCTTGGTTTGGAGATGCATCTTCTACCTGAAAGCTCCAGTCAAATCCTCCTTCTTTAACAGCAACTGCAGCTTGCTGCATTGGCTTCTCATTCTGGGGGGCTTTCTCAGTGTAGTTTGGTTTGGTTTGTGCTTGGCCACCATTTTTCCTTGGTGCCTTATACTCTCTTGCAAAGTGTCCCATCTGGTTACAGTTGTAACACTTTACTTTGCTTTTGTCCAGCCCAAACTTTCCACTAGCTGCATTGCTTGGAAACTTTCTCCCTGTCCTATTGTAGAACTTCTTGGCTCTGTGAGTGAGAAGACCCATTTGCTGGACTATCTCCATGTACTCCAGATCATCTGGATGGATACAGTCCAAGTCCTCAAGAGTGAAGAGAAAGTTGCCTGAGGTTTCATCAGTAGAGACAAAAGCATGAGAAGGACTTGTCTCTTGGAAAGGACTTCCTTGAGTGTAGCTTTCCCTTAGAGTCTCTTGGAAGGTGATGAAAGGGCCCTTTTGTGAGTTGTTAGTAAAGCATGTAAGATGATGTTGTGGTTCAATGCTTTCCCTTTCAACCACATGGAGGGCTAAACTCAGTTGATTGTTGGAGTTACCAGATGAGTTTTGCATGTTTATCTCCATCTGGTAGCCACTAAGAATACCATACAACTTTGTGAGAGTAAGAGTCTTAAGGTTCTCAGTCCTCTTGATAACAACACAATAATGTGTCCATTGTCTAGGACGAGAGGACATAAACTTACTTACAATGTCCCTGTTCTCAAGAGTTACTCCAACATCCATTAGAGTATCCATAATCTAAACATACCTGAAGTATTGTTGAGTCATCGTTTCACCTGCCTTGAAGGTGAAGTTTTCAAACTGCTGCTTCAGGGGATCCTTCTTGTTCTCTTTTGCTTCGATACACCCCTCATACACCAGCTTCAGTGATTCCCATAGTTGCTTGGCAGTTTTACACTTCTTGAAGCCTCTATAGATGGAGTTTGGAAGAGCAGTTTGAAGGGCTATCATGGCTTTCTGATCAATCTCTATTCTCTTTCTATCTGCTTCACAGTAATCAGCCACAGCCTTAGGAATCATACCACCACCAGTAGCAGAGGTGGTGCTTGGTATGTAAGGTCCTTCAACAACAGAGTCCCACATCCTGGAGTCTTGAGACTTGATGAAGCCTTCCATTCTTTGACACCAAGTATCAAAGTCTTCAGGAGTGATCAGTGGAGACTTTGTCATAGTTCCAGTTTCCATATCAGCTTTGGTTATAGTTGCCATTTGAGCTGTTAAGTATTTTGTGTGTGTGAGAGATCTTAAGATGGTGAGATATTATATCAAGAGCCTGAAATGCTCTGATACCAAATGCATGACCGGTGAAGGGTATGCACTTACAACACAACAACACAATGAGGAGAGTTGCTTAGAACACTTAACATATCAAATAGGGAACTGGTTAATTTGTTAATGAAAGATGCTAAGAACACAAGTAAATATGAGACAGAACAAGATTGCAAACAACACAAGTATTTGGTTTTTAAGAATGTTGTATATTGCTTCTCAAGTTCTATTACAAGTTACAAAGCATCAATAGAAAGTTACAAGTACTTGAGATACTTTATACTACATCCTACAGCCGGCCATACTTTGAAGGCCAGCTGGATACAATTGACTAGACAACTACAAAATCAAATGTAGAGTCAAAAGGCAGATCTGCCTTTTGACATATGACTATGACATGCCATAGCTCACATCCTAATATATTACAAAAAGGAGAAAAGTACATAAAGTAGAAAGCATGGACTCAAGACCTTAATGTACAGTTACCAAAAGCATGGACCTTTCACCAACTCATGTAAGTTGGTGACTTTACAGAGTAGCAGTGGAAAGGTGGTCCAGCTTTATGGTAAAGTACATCAGATAAATGCATATCTCTAAAAGTCTTCGGAAGAAATCTGTCTTCACTCTTTGGCTTCGGAAGACTTTGTCTTTGAAGCTTCGGAAGACTTCACTTTTGGCTTCGAAAGATGTTGGTACTGGCTTTGGAAGATTTTACACTTAGAATATTTCTAGTGCATGGTGTAAAACTTCCGAAGAATTTCTACTTCTGTTCTTTAGTGCATGCTTGTAGAGAGACTTTGGATGTTTGGCTGCATCAGACTTATAGGAATCCTTACAGAGCTAGCATCTAAGGTAAATAGTGAGGACTTTCTCAGAACACCTCTTACTCAAACATCATCATCATCATCACTGGCTCAATCACCACCCACCAACCTGAAACCTCTACACAAGAACCTCCAAAGTCTTAAGCTTCCAAAGACATCAAGGGTTAGAGGAAGTTGAGTGCGGAAGAACTACAAGAGGAAGATAGGTTGGAAAAGCTTAGAAGAAAAACTAGGCTTCCCTCTGAGAAACTATTAGCTGCAAGTAGCAAAGCAGGCATAGTCAATCAGGAAGCTATCAACAATCAGAAAAGGGTGGAGATTATTGACAAGCTTGTCAACCTGGGCACAGCCAGTGAAGGTGTTCTCCTCCTACCACTTGAGGAGCTGGTAGAGTTAGAGAGGGAAACCCTGTTACGGATAGAACAAGAAGAAGCAGCAAGGTTGGCCTTGGAAGAGAAAGAACAGATTAAGAAGGAGGAAGCTGAGCAACAACTCAGGGATGAAAGGATAGCTTTTCTGAGCTATAGGGATTCTCTCTTTAGGAACTAGTTCCTCATGATAATGATACGGTTTTGGGGCTTTTCAAAAAGGAACAAGACCAAATGAACAAAGAGAGAAAGAGGGATTCCAGGGAAAAGCTGAAGGAGAAGAAGAAGGAAGAAGAAGCTCAACTTGCAGCTGTCAAGAAGATGGGATATAAAGCTTGGATGAAGGATTATCTTAGGGCCCATGGCTTCTCTGGCAAGCAAGTTGGCCCCATGTCTGAGAAGACCCTACGACGATATGTCAGTGACATCAAGGCTGACATTCGCTTAGGAAGAAGGAAAGAGATGTACAGAAGAATGCAGAGGATGACTTTTGAACCCATACCACAACCACAACCTCAACCAGAACCAACTCCTCTTTCTTTCCCCATCAAAATCGAACCAACCACTGAACCTTACACTCTTAAGCCCACACCATCATCCATACCCTCTCCCACACCAATTCCATCAAAACAACCTCCTCCACTACTTACCCTTAAACCCAAAACACTCTCCAAAACCCAGTCATCATCTACCCAACAGCCACCTAAGTCATCCTCTCAATCCTCTCAACCTCTGACCTTAGAAGAGTTCAAGGAGATCAAGAGAAAGCTCATCAAATGTACTACACTGAGCGATATCTCTTGTGAGGATGGGTCCATCAAGCTAACCTTCATTGATGGCTCCACATGTTCCCTCACAAGAGAACAATTCCTTAATCTGCCTAGAGGAACATTGGACCAAGCTCTCAAACTCTTGGCAACTAACTCTAACTCTCTTGAAGAAGAAGAGAAGAAGCAGAGAAAAAAGCTGGTGACTCTACTAGACACTAGGAAGGAAGACAAATTACCATCTCAACCTCTTATTCCTAGGAAGAAAATAGTCCAGTGGAGGTTTGAAGACTCTTGGAAGGAGAGAATGGTGAGATCAATAGGCTTAATGCCTCTTCTCTGCTACACATTAAGCAGATTTGATATTGTTGAGTTAGTAGAGAAACCATTCTCCAATCCCTCCAACTCAGAGATAGCTGCTCCCATCAGAAATCATCCGAGCAGTCTTCATCTGGCTGAACTAACTACAAGGGCCAAGATTGAAGAAGAGTTAAAGCTAAGAGAGAAAGATGAAAAGGAAGGGTCAGCAACTAAAGGCAAAGCCTTTCTTCAAATGGTTGAAGGTTCTGAATTGGAACCTATAGTTAGATGGGAGTATGACTACAACTCCCGTCAACTAACTCTCTTCTGAGGGACACAACAAAGCTACACATCATTCAGAGTGACAGACTTGATCTGCTGTCTACGAAAGATTTGTACAAACTTGTCAGCACCTCTTTAGGGAAGAACAAAGAGACAGATAAGTATATCCTATCCTTGGTGGTGAAAGTTTTGAGAAGAAGAAACAAGTGAGGTTTTGGTAGCATCAGCTTAGGTGGAGTTTGTTGGATCAAGTAAGGCTGGTGCAACCAAAACAAACACTTAGAACATTTTTGGTGCAACTGACAAGGAACTTCCAAAGGCAAAAGCTAAACTTCCACAGGCAAATGCTGAGCTTTCGAAGGTCAAGACTAACTTCCGAAGAGGAACTCTATCTTCCGAAGACAAAGTCTTCCTTCTTCCGAAGTTCAACACTTAAAAGATTCCAAGACAATGACTTTCGAAGTGTGAAGATAATTATAAGCCTCGGAAGAAGTAGACTCTTCCGAAGTATAAGTGGCTTCGGAAGAACTTGCTCTTCTAAAGCCAATTAACCTTTGGAAGAACCTACTATGAACCAGTGGACAAAAGTATGCTCCTTCTGACAAGCTACTGCAACCTCTGAGATACTGCATGACGCTTTCCTACGCCTATGTAGTCGACCATACTTTATTCCATTGTTCATTCCTTATCGGTTAGTATAGTTACCAACTTTGGTTGGTGACAAAAGGTAAGTCATGGACATGTCATGACTACCAAATCTTAGATAGTATTTTATCTAGGATACCTTACTTCTAGCAATGTAGTATTTGCTTTAGTCGTAAGTTTCCAGCTGGTATCAAAGTATAACTGACTGTAGATAGTAGTATATATAGTTTCTTATTGTAACTCATTTATCATGCTTGTAAGAGTCTTGTAATATTTTGAGTTGAGAAGTAATATATACAAGTATCTTGAAAAACCTTTCTCTTGTGTTTATTTACTTATTATATTACTGTCAACTCTTAAGAGGTTCTGCATCATCAATCCGAGTGTAACTTAGTGAGTTTGAGAGATCACAATTGTGTTAAGTGACCAAACTCGATCCTGCATGAACTTTATGTTAAATTTGTAGATAAGTGTTCTATACTACTTGTCTACCAAATAGTTTTACTTGACTACTAAAATGATTAACCTTTTGTAGTTAATATCACCTCAAAATAGATGAAAAAATACATCTTTTGTATACGCATTTATAAAATATATATTTCTCTTCTTCTTTTATAATTCTCTCAAAAGTTATTAAGTTGTAACATTAATCAAAAAGATTAATAAAGCATAAAGTCATTCCTCATAAGCAAGGTAAGCACTTTTTTAATAATAATCTATATACTAAGAAGATAACTATGATAAATAAAGTACAAAAAATATCTTCTAATGGACAATTTGATAACTATGAGACTACTTACAAACTAATTTTTATTTATGCATCTAACTTTTAGTTATACAATTAACATTTTCTTTAATTTTAACTAACTTTTACTTATGTATCTAACTTTTAATTATGCAACTAACATTTTGATTTTTGTCAACTGACTTTTACATATGCATCTAACTTTTAGTATGCAAATAATATTATCTTTTATGTCAACTAACTTATCATTATGCAACTAACGTTTATTATGTTTATTAACGTTTAATCATACTAATATTTTATTCTTATGCTAACAGTTTTTCTTATTCTCTCTTGCTTTTGTGTAAATTAATTTCATTCATATATGTTAATCTTCTTATTATTATTAACCATAGTTATTTAAAATTATTTTCAATGTATATAAACACACACATACGCACATGATGGTTATATAGTTGTTATAATTGTTATATAGCCATGGTAAACAGTTACATAGCCGATGTAAAAAGGTCATAATTTTTACTATAAATTGGAATGTCATAATGTATAGACCAATGGCTGTAACATGCCATTGATCCTAAACTTAGAATAAAATGATCAAAATTTGTTATAGTGTTTAGCTTTGTATAGTATAAATACCTTACACTTGTATAATTTAAGGTTAGATAGTTTGCTTACTTGTTTTCCTGTTATTGCATCGTATAATCAGTAAATATAATCAAGTGAATACTTTGAAAAACTTTCTTCTTGTTGTTTTCATTAAAGTATACCTTTATGTTTATTAGTAAGCACTTAGTAAAGATTCTACATTTACTATACACCAATCACTAGAAAAGTCTTGTTTCATTACACAATCCAACAAGTGGTATTAGAGCTTTGGCTCCTGATTTTTTGGAAAATTTCTTTTAACAAATCATTTGCTTTTCTTTTGATCATTATTTCAAATACTCAAACACTTCATACTCATCACTTCCTTCAAAATGACTAATACGACTGCGTCTACCAAGCAGGACTTGAAAAATAGTACTCATACCAAACTTCTAATGATCACCTCGAACGATTGTGACACTTGGAGGATTCGGATGGAAGATTTCCCAAGATATAAAGATTATAAAGTTTGGATGTCAATATTAAATGGACCATATGTTCCAATTGTTCAAGTTGCTGGTGAAGAAGGTGGGATAATTCCAAAAATCCTACTAAGTATTTTGATGAGGACCTGAAGAAGATAGATGTAGACTCTAAAGTTGTGTGACTAATCATAATGAGCATACAAAATAACATCATCAATGGCTTGAAGAAGTTCACAACTACATAGATGTGACATCCGTCACCAAAAGGTCCGTCAATTAACGTGGATTTCGTTAACTTTTCTTCGCTCGATCATTCCTCATCTTTATAAAATATTCGTGTGGATATTATACTTGCTTTGTCATCCTTGTGCTTGTGCTTTCATTGTGATCGTGTGCTATCTTTAAAAACTTTTAAAACTTTCATCATCGTTACCGCCAAATATACCATTTTTATATAAATTTATTGTCATTAATAAAACCATTTTTAAGTTACAAATATCATTAAATACATTTTTATCATTAATATAACTAACCTAATAAAGTCGTTTTTCAATCGAAACAAATTTGGGAAACCTGGGGGTTAAGTGCAGGGACTAAATGTGACATTTGCCAAACTAGGGCTGGGTATAAATACCCCATTTCCAGCCCTAGCCTCCATTTCCATCTTCTTCTTCATTTCTTCTTCTTCACCCTTCTTCCTCCTTGCACCAAAAACGCCACGTTTGGTCTCCTTTTCATCGTCTAGACTTCATCTACAACCGAGTCTACTCCATTATAGCAGGTAGACGACCTTGGTTGTCCCTTTTCTTGCTTAATCACGGCTGTCCAAACTAGGGTTTTGGGTGTTCGGGTTCAACATGAGGTCGTGTGGGTGCGTGTGATGTCCTTTTGAGTGTGCTTCTTGTTTGTGTATGTTTGTAGTGTGTTTCTGGAAGTCCTTGTTGTGTAAAACCCGTGCACGGAGCAGCCGAAGACTGCTCTGCGCTTCAGCAGTCGTGATTCTGCTATTCAGGCGACTGGGTCTGTCATGCGATTGAGCCGTGCGACTGGGTGAGTCGTGCGACTGAATCATGCGTTTGAGTCAATCGTGCGACTGAGTTGTGCGATTGGGTGTGTCGTGCGACTGAGTCGTGCGACAGTGTGTTTGTGTGCGATTGAGTCATGCGAGTGAATGAATGTGTGCGATTGAGTCATGCAACCGAATGAATGTGTGCGATTGTGCGTGTATCGCACGACTAAAGGCCAATCGCACAAATGAAGGTTCAGTCGTACGAATGAAGCTGACTCGTACGAATGAAGGTTGATTCGTGCGTATGGAGGTTGAGTCGTGCGACTGGGTGTTGTGTGGTACGACTGAATGTCAGTCGTACGAATGAAGGTTCAATCGTACGAATGAAGCTGATTCGTACGATTGAGGGTTGATTCGTGCGAATGAAGTGTTGAGTCGTGCGTCTGGTCATGTCGTGCGACTGAAGTTGTTGTGTGTAAAGTCCTTCTTGTGTGTGGTGTCTGTATGTCGTGTGATGTTAAGGTGACATCGACACGGTTGCCATTACTAATGACAATGTTAAAGTCAACGCTATCAAACTTACTAATGTTATTCCAAAGCAAATCAACTTAACATTTTACAATTATCAACAACTGATTTATAACTACTAATATTTACCAATTACTTCTTCAATAACAATAAAACTTTTACACAAATATCATCACCAATGGCGACGATGTCTAGTACTTGGATCTACATAAGATCTAATACGTGTGTTTGTTTGTGTGTGTTACACGCGACCCAACCGATACAACCCGAACCGACCGAACGTTACTATTTGCTTTATACATATCATTAATGCTTAACAATAACTGTCAATTGGTGTTTGACCGTTCATTGCATACAACATTTGGATACCTTGATCATACATACTTACCACCTAACAAGGAGTTTCGTGGCCCCTTTTTATGCTTATACAACATTTCAATCATTTACAAACATGGGGGAAAAGTATGCTCACCCATTTTCAATGCTGTACAATTTACATACAATTTACATACTTGGAATCAACGTGTTACTGTTTTGCGAGTACTTATCTGATACATGCTTGAGTTCGTTGTGTGGTACTTTCTTTGCAACTATTTAATTCCAGTGTGGGAACCAACGGATAGGTATTGGTAGTACTACTGGGTTGACACCCCCATCCTTGTTTGTTGGTATACTAGTTAGTACCAACAGTGGCCAGGAACGGGCCCTTGGGTGAATATATTCCGACAAGATCTTTGTGTACGTCATTAGGTTTGGTTGCAAAGCTCATTGTCATGTGATTTTTACTTACTTATAACTGTATTCACGATATTCCACATCACTTACTATACAGCATCAATTACTTATTTACTATTTAAACCTGCGAGCTCACCAACAATTTTGTTGACCATTTTGAGCATATCTTTTCAGGTGATCATGCAAATTGAGGATCTAGGTGTGCTGCCTTAGTGGAGACCCTAGGATGCATTTTTTAGAATAAACATATTTGACAAACAATCATTTGTTACAATTGTTGTAGTCTGATTTAACAACAATATTCTTTTGGATACTTGTTCCCGGTTGTGGGAAATACATTACAATGTTATCTTCCTTGTTTATGTGATCATTTAACATGTTTATGCTTATGGCTATGTTGTCATGAATATTGACTAAACACGACACAAGTCCCCTTGTTGTCGGGTGTCGTCATGACACGCTTGTCATCATTTATTATATTGCATCTATATCGCTTACCATGTGTTATGACGATCCCGATCTCATTACATCCCTGTGTTTCCGCTTTTAGCGGAGGTGTGACAAATTGATATCAGAGCCATTGATTATAGAGAATTAGGCAATACGCTTGACCTAGACTATAACCTAGGAACCTTCATGTAGATTTGCATGCTAGGCTCTGTATGCATTTTATATCTCGTGTATGTGTTCCGCTTTACTTGATTCCTTTATCTATCTGTTTTGTGATCTTTTCACCCTGTGAGAGAGCCCTTGTGCTCACTCCTTATGGGACGCCTCTATTGGATCTTCTGTTCCCTCTACGCGCCGAGTTGTTTTATCAAATCCGGGTATTAAACCCGAAGAGATCTTCACAGATCATGCTATTGCGCTTGACCTTGGACATTGAGATTGACCCTGAGGAGGTTATGTCTGAAACCTCGAAAGAGGAGGAGATAGACAACCTCCGCTAGACTAAACGTGATTATATACATGGATTTACAATTGCATTTATGGACTATTGTTTGAACATTACCAATTCATGGTGTGAGAACTATACGGCTTGCATGTGATGTGTGGTGACTATAAGTGTGATATTAACTTGGAATGCTAGACTTTGATGAACGATGTGGACAATATAATTTGAAATGGTGAAAGCTTATGTGTTTACTACTTTTATGATTAGAAAATGACGCCTCAAAGAGTTACCCGTAGCAATAGTGGCGGGAGTGAAGCCCCAAGGGGCAGAGGCAGAGGTAGAGGCAGAACACTAAGAACAAATGATGGTCCTGCCAGTAATAATCAGGGAACAGGAGACTCTGATATGGCAGCATTGATCGCTCAACAACTGGCCGCACTGATTCCGACTATTGTGGCCCAAGTGAGCGATGCTCTTCAGCAACACCACCCCCACGGGGATGGTGGCAATGATAATGAGGTTGGTGGTGAAAGAGGTCAAGGTGGGATTGAAACTGAAGTAGGAGATGGGAACCCGACAAGGAATGAGAGCAATCAGGAAACCGGGAATGGTGGAACAGCCGGTAATGAGACTGGGGTTGTTAATACTACAAGGGGATGTTCGTATAAGGAGTTTGTGGGGTGCAAACCGAAAGAATTTGATGGGAAAGGTGGAGCGATAGCCCTGACCAGGTGGCTTGAGAAAATGGAGGCAGTGATCGATATTAGTGAATGCCTCGACAGCCAGAAAATCAAGTATGCCACATGTTCACTGCAGGGCAAGGCCCTAACCTGGTGGAACACTCAGATCCAGGCTAGGGGAAGAGAATCAGCGATGCAAATGTCATGGGATGAATTCAAGGCATTGATCACTGAGGAATACTGCCCCCTCAACGAGATGCAGAAACTGGGGCATGAATTCTAGAATCATGCTATGGTGGGGGCTGGGCACGCAGCTTACACTGATCGATTCCATGAGTTGGCAAGATTGGTTCCACATCTGGTGACCCCGGGATCAAAGAGGATCGAGAGGTACATTTGGGGACTTGCGCCTCAAATCCGAGCAATGGTAACAGCAGCTGCTCCTCCTACTATCCAGAGCGCAATTCTGAAGGCTGGCGCTCTAACTGATGAGATGGTGAGAACAGGGGTGTTAGAAAGAGGGGCAGAGAAGAGAAAGGATGTTGGGGAAACGAGCCGGTCGAGTGCCGGGAAATTTGATAAAAGGGCCAAGACAACCAGAAATTTTGTGGCCGAAAAGGGAGTATGTTGGGCCGCACCCCAAATGTGACTGGTGCAACTATCATCATCCCCCAGGAATGTAGTGCCGGGTATGCCCGAACTGTAGACGCCCGGGGCATCTAGCGAGAGACTGCAGAACAGCGGCGAATCTTGTGGCACCGGTCAACGCGGTTAATCCCGCCGGGAATGCAAGGGTTTGTTATGTGTGTGGAGGCCCTGATCACTATAGAAACATGTGCCCCAGACTGAATCGGGCACCGGGTCAACAAGGAAACAACCAGCAGCAAGTGATGGCCATAGCTGGAAATCAAGGCCCGGCAAATCAAGGAAACACAGCTCGGGGACGTGCAATTGTCATTGGAGCCAACGATGCCCATTAGGACCCGGATGTTGTCACGGGTACGCACTTACTCAATCATCACTTCGCATCTATATTATTTGATACTGGAGCAGACAATAGCTTTATATCTTCTGAGTTTGTGCAATTGCTTGATTTGAGTCCTAGTAGGCTAGAGACTAGCTACTCTGTAGAAATGGCCAACGGTAGGGTTGTTCAGGCCGATGAGATTATTAAAAAGTGCTCAATAATATTGGAGGACCATGCCTTCGATATAGACTTGATACCCTTTGAGTTAGGAAGCTTCGACGTGATTGTGGGTATGGATTGGTTGTCAAAGCACGGAGCTGAGATTGTCTGTCGGGACAAAGTAGTACGAATCACTATGTCAGGGAGGTACTCAAGATTCAAGGAGAACGACCAGGAAGGAACTTAAAGCTTATCTCCTGCATGAAAGCACGCCGAAGTCTACGAAAGCAGTGCTACGCTCTTCTGGCTCATGTGGTAGAAAAGAAGGACGAAGAGAGGAAACTAGTAGATATTCCAGTGGTACGGGACTACCCAGATGTATTTCCTGATGACTTGTCTGGTTTGCCTCCTCCACGACAGGTGGAATTTTGTATAGAGTTGGTTCCTGGAGCTACACCGGTAGCAAAGACGCCATATCGGTTAGCACCATCTGAAATGCAAGAGTTGTCTAGTCAGTTGCAGGAACTACTGGAGAAGGGTTTTATTCGACCGAGTCACTCACCGTGGGGAGCCCCGGTATTATTTGTCAAAAAGAAGGATGGGTCGTTCCGAATGTGTATCGATTACAGTGAGTTGAACAAGTTAACCGTGAAGAATCGGTATCCTTTCCCCAGAATCGACGATCTGTTTGATCAGCTCCAAGGAGCTTCATATTTCTCAAAGATCGACCTTCGTTCTGGATATCATCAACTAAGGGTTTTCGAGGAAGACATACCGAAAACAGCGTTTAGAACTCGTTATGGGCACTATGAGTTCTTGGTCATGCCGTTCGGGCTGACTAACGCACCAGCCGTGTTTATGGACCTAATGAATCGGGTGTGCAAACCTTACTTGGATAAGTTTGTGATCGTATTCATAGACGATATACTTATCTACTCCTGATCGAAAGAGGATCACGAAGAACACCTTTGGGCAATACTAGAACTGTTACGGGAAGAGAAACTTTTTGCCAAGTTCTAAAAGTGTGAATTCTGCTTGCGGGAAGTGAAGTTTTTAGGTCATGTGGTTAACGAGGATGGGATTCATGTAGATCCCGGCAAGATCGAAGCGGTGAAGAAATGGGATGCACCCCAAACACCATCAGAAATACGGCAATTCTTAGGATTTGCTGGTTACTATCGACGCTTCATCGCGAATTTTTCAAAGATTGCTCAACCGTTAACACTGCTGACTCAGAAAGACAAGAAGTTTGACTGGGGACATGCATAAGAACAAGCGTTCCAAACGTTGAAAGAGAAGTTGTGCAACACGCCTATATTGTCCCTTCCAGACGGAACTGATGATTTTGTGGTGTACTGCGATGCTTCACATCAAGGATTAGGATGTGTGCTAATGCAGAAGGATAAGGTGATTGCCTACGCTTCGCGAAAACTTAAGGTGCACGAAAAGAACTATACAACTCATGATCTTGAGTTTGGCGCTGTAGTATTTGCACTCAAGATTTGGAGGCATTACCTGTATGGGACCAAATGCATCATCTACATAGATCATAAGATCCTCCAACATATCCTGGATCAGAAGGAACTTAATATGCGTCAGCGACGTTGGGTAGAGCTACTTAGTGACTACGATTATGAAATCCGGTATCATCCGGGGAAAGCTAACGTGGTGGCTGATGCTTTAAGCCGCAAAGAACGTGTGAGACTTCTACGTGCTCGAGCGTTGGGATTGACTATTCAAACGAACTTGAAAGCCTAGATCCAAATTTCACAAAGTGAAGCATTGAAAGAAGAAAACCTTGCGGGAGAAGAATTCCGAGGTTTGGATAAACAAATGAGTTGCAAGGATGATGGTATACAGTACTTCATGGATCGTATATGGGTACCTAGATGGGGAGGTTGTTAGGACCTGGTATTTGAACGAAATACCTAGTGATTAGCGTGTTAAACCAACTCAAATAGTGCGGAATCCTATTTGATTGGCGATCCAATCAGTGAGAACACACGAGGAATCAATCAAGAATTGAAACCAACGTCAGAAATCGATTAGGAATCGATCTGATGTGTTCTGTGAACTTGGAGAACGATTTGGGAGGCTTCTGGACGGCTAAGGTACGTCTGGAATCGTAATGGGATGAATGCTTACGTTTTTCCACGAATTGGGTCTATTTATAGGTTAGTATTGTTCAATCGTGCGACTGGGCCATAAGTATGGTTCAGTCGTGCGATTGAACCATGCGGTTGATTCATCCGCACGACTGAGTGTTCAGTCGTGCGATTGAGTCAATCTTATGTGTCAATCATACGACTGATCCAGTCTCCTGGTTCAGTCGTGCGATTGAGTCAATCGTATGAAGTTATTCATGCGTGTGGTCCATTCGCATGGGCCATTCGCATGAGAACTTCATTAAGTTAAGTTTGAATGTTTTAATTAATATAACATAATGTGCAATAATTCAAACAATCATAAACCCAATCAATTCAATCACGACTCATTAATGAAATATTAAACATCACAAGTAACAACCAATTCATATCATTTCATTTATCGATACTATTACATCATAATCAGACAGACAAGATTTATTACATTACAACTCATGATCTAGGGACATACATGCATCAACAAACTCCCCCTTGGACCTAGATCTATCTAATCTCTTGTCTTCTGCATCACCTCCTTATACTTCTTGTACTTCTCCTCTTTAGTGACTCCTGCGTGAATCTCAAACGCAAAGCAAAGTCGTATAACGTTTTGGAACTGGAGGGCTTGTACAATGTCTTGTGTGTCATAGAACAGTGGCCACTTGTATAATGTGTAGACATCATTAGCAGACAAGTTGGTTAGCCACATCGGGTCGAATACCCTGATAGTATCCATTTGGCCCTCTTTATTCAGAACTATGACAGCTTCAGCAGTTCTCCAATCATAGTACCACCATTTAAAGTGTGGAGTGAAGTCCTGTGGCATTTCCCTGAGAGGGATTCTCGACATAGTGCGCGGAGGACTCCACTTCAGTACAATCTTGGGCTTGCCAGTAATGGCATCAACCTCAGACCTTCTTATATACCTCGTAGGCTGTTGTGGTCTGAAGTTAACCCATCTGGTGTGGTACTCCTTCTTCAGGGCAGCCTCAAACCAGCCTGACATCTTTCTTGGGTCAGCATACAGCAGATTTAGCTTAGGCAGCTGGTTGAGCTCAAAACCAGGTAGAGTCTTCAGATCATGTGGGAACCTGAAGTACTCTATGCCCTGCTCCCTTTAACTGCATACGCGTTAAGGTCATCAAAATAAGCCCATGCAATAATCCTGCCTGACACCTTATGGTGTTTCTTGACTCTGTAGAGCTTGGTGTAGGCATCTTTCTTTGGTGCAGCACGCTGGGCTCTTACTTCTTCAAAACAAGCAGCCCACTCAGCCTTGCGAATATCTACGTCATCATTGGAGGCTTGGGCTGTTCCTTCAGTCTTTTCAGTTTCCTGCTCCATCTTGTCTAGTACCTCAAACGTATCACTGACTAGGGACTCACCCAGATTGGGGACCACATTACCCTCGGTGTCAGCATACTGAGGGTACTCTTCTGCAGTAATATCTTCAACCTCAACTTCATCAACGTCATTTAGTTCTTCATCACTGGTTGAATCAACTGTTGGAGCATCCTTGACTATTTCATCAGGATTGAGTCTGAACATCTCTGCCAGTTGCTCATCAGATAGGTCATGAATTATTTCCCCTTCTTCAGGGGTATAACTCACAGACCTTCTTACAATCCCTTGTAGATCAAGAATCATGGATTAATTGAGTCTTGACCATTTGAAGGGGAGCAAAGTCAAACTCATCCCTTTGAAAGTTTGGATCTGTTTGATATAAACATTCAACACATAAACCATTAGTAAGTAATCAAACAGAATTATATCAACTTAATATATAAACATTCAACACACTTGTTTTTCATTACATGATTCAAATACAAAATAAATAAATACATAAGACATCTAATCTGTACTTTTGTCTTGAATCATGGGCGTGTCGCTCGGAGGAGCAGAAGTGGTGGATGACTGGTCCTGTCGATGCTTAGATCTTCGTTCTTGACCAGAAGCAGAGGCCGATGCAGCCGCATCCCCTCCTTCTGCTTCGTCATCATCATCTCTACCTTCTGTCCTGTCTTCCTCAGTCTCTTCCTCATCATCATCATCTTCCTCATCATCATCATCATCTTCATCATCACCATCTCCATCATCCCCGTCACCCTCCTTTAGCTTCAAGGGCTCATCCTTCGACCCCTTTAACCTCAGCATAATCGTCTTGTTGGTCGTCTCCAACTCCTCTATACGTTTGACGGACTGGGCCTGCTGGTCCTGGAGTTGGGACACCTCGACTCTCTGAGCATCGATTAGCTGGTTCTGCTGGTCTATCACCCGAGCCTGCTCTGCCATCTGCTGAGACTGGGCAGCAGTCAGGTCGGTCAGATGGCGGATCTGCGCCGCCTTCTCCTCATCTGCAGCGAGCAGGCGCATCACCATACGGTTAAGCGCTGAGAGCTGCTCCTCTAACCCGATGTGAGGTAGAGTAGATCCATAAACATGTGGTGGTTGGGCTGAGGGTCCAGCATGATGTGTGGTGGTGGTGGTAGTGGCAGTGGTGAATATGGGTCGGTAGGCTGGTGCTGGTGATGTAGGTGTGAATGGTATGGTGGTGGATGGGAAGGATACAGTGGTGGTAGGTAAGGTGGTGGCTGTGGTAGTAGCTGTAGTGGCTGTGGGTGCGGTGGTGAGGGATGGGTGGTATGTCAGTGGTGGTGGTAGTGGTGGCTGTGGTGGTGGAAGTAGTTGGCAGCAGTGGTAGAAGGTCAGGCGACGCTTTTCTTCTTCAATCCATGGGGTTGAGCCATCCTCTTCCTCCTAGTCCCGGTGGAAGTGGATGCTCCCCCTGCAGCTCTGCCCACTGAACCCGGAGCATAGCTCGGGTCAGTTCTCTCTCTGAGGAGTCCCGAGGGTGTTCACCAACCACCCTAAGCCCGTGTTCTGTGGGAACAACTTGCTTCCACAGTCCTAGTGAGGGGCTCCTCATCTGACTCCTCCTCCTCCTGATCACCAGCTACAAACTCCTGATGGAAACCGGCGTCTCAGCAACCTCTCCGGCAGTGGCAGACCCCGGGGGAATAACGTCTGAATCAGTGCCTCTAGGTGGAGCAGGCATATCATCCCCGGCGTCGCCGCTATCATCATCATCAGAATCCATATCTGGTAGAAGTAACCTCTCATCATCGGAGTCGTGTCATCATGACGCCATTTGCGTCTGCCAGCGCCACATACTGCTCGTTGGCCAGGTGGCCAATCAGTTCTTCACTTGGGGCTTTACCTGCTTCCCCCTGTAAACTCTCATCCTGCCCAGAGTGGTATCATCCATAATCTCCAAGGCCACTGCGTCATGACTCTCCTTGGGCAACTGTGGCAGCTTCTCGTTGAAGACGAGCTGTAAGAATCTGGGGTACATACAAAACCCCTCTTTACCCTTGGCTCCAATTCTCCACCACATAGGAGAATATCATGCTGGAAAAACTGAAGGGGTGGTTCAGAACCAGTGCCACGTAGGCATTTTAATCTGGTCTGAGAGGTCGTCAACCCACCCCTCCTCGATGCCACACACTTGAGGATCACGTGTGCTGTACTTATACTGGGGGCTCAGGTTGCTTTTTGAGCACACCTGAGTTGATGTCCCCAGCGTACTTTATCCTCAAGAAGCATCCTCTCACTGTCAACGGATGTAGTCTAGTTGGATGATCAGTGTCGTCCCCAACTCTAGGACCCTCTGAAAGTCGGCAGCAGAGATCTCATATCATGGCCTAATATGGAGCTCCTAATGCAGTACGGCTCACGGGAGCGGTCCACCGAGGCATTTCCCAGAATCCCGATGGTGATCTATATGGCGTGCAAGCGTAGAGATAGCCTTATGATCCGGACCGTCTCAGAAAGGCTATAATGTCGTAAACTCTCGGCCCCGTTCCTGGTGGTGTGATCCAAATGAGCACAGATGTTGTGCTTTGGATTTATGGACCACCTTTCTCTGCCATTTTCCTGAAACACACACACAGACATAGAACGATTAGCACATAAGACATGAAAAATTCTGTTCTAAGTGTAAATGAAAATCATTCTGATTCATTCGTGCGAATGAATTATGCGACTGAAGTCAGTCGTCTGTCTTTTCATACGACTGGACTCATTCTGGTCACGTGACATGCGATTGGGTTCAGTCTGCTGACTGAGTCTGCGAATGGTTCAGTCGGCCGACTGAGCTCAATCGTATGGTTCATTCGGCCGAATGACCCAATCGCAAGATTCAATCGTGCGATTGAAGTTCATCCGGATGACCAGTCGCCTGTCTCAGTTGTTCAGTCGCCAAACGTTCGAAACTTCAACAACTAAGTCTTTTAACCCATTAACCGGTTCATTAGACTCGCATTCTCGTTACTAATAACCTATTTGACTTAATTTTAACGTTTTGCTTAGTTTTAATAGGTTATTAGGGCTTTCTTGTCTCGGTTCAAGTTTCACAGTCGAATAATCTAATTAGGGTTCCAATCTTTCTGTTTTTGATGAAATAAGACTTCAAACTACCTGTAGATGAATGGCGAATGTCAGTGAATCACAATCAACGGTAAAACTAGGGCAATAAAATTTTGGCAGCGTAACGGTAAGGAGTGCGATTTAGGGGCGATTTGGGAGTGATGAATGAAATGCGATCGACAGAGCCCTTTAAATACGAAGCTGGGCTCAGTCGGACCGACTGGCCTCAGTCGCCCTGTTCATTCGGGCGACTCAAGCTCAATCGTACGATTGGCCCAACATTCGCATGCAGCTGACCGACTGAGATTCAATCGGTCGACTGGCTCAGTCGTGCCTTTCATTCGCATGTTCAGTTGACCGAATGAGTTTCAATCGGTCGACTGACTCATTCGCCCTCTTCCAATCGGTCGAATGGGCTATTCTGGTGAGCCATTCGTGCGAGTGGAAGCCATTCGCATGGTTGGTACATTCTCATGGTCCAATCGTGCGAATGGGTGACACTTAGTTAATTTTTCTGCCATTTTCACCAATTTACTTTTAAACTCTTTTAGATTAATTGAATTCACGTTATGAGCTTTTGATCATCTCAGACATGATCATTTTATCTTGAAAACAGTTTGATCACCTCAGACGTGATCCTTTTAACCAATTTAGTCACCTCAGACGTGACCTTTTAAACACTTTGTCACCTCAGACGTGACTGTTTTAAATTTTTAAAGCACATGTGGTCATCTCAGACATGACCCTTTTTAGTGAGTTGATTCCTTACTGATTTTCCTGATGTAGTCCGACAAACTAATAAAATTAAAATTAAAAACTACTAACTAACTTAGAAAATTTAAACTAATTACTCAAACAAAATTGTTTTTGGCTTTTTGTGAGAGATAAATCCTAAGATAGACATCTACGGGATTTGGTTCTGGAATAGACAGCTTCAACTTGGATTGATCATATCTGGACCAATTCAATTTTGGAATCATACAGGCAAGTCAAATCATTTGGGACTTGTTATCAAAATCTTTTGATGCTCAATTGTTAGTGTTCATCCAGAGTCGTTAGCAACTTAAGGAAATCATACTGAAACTCTTAGATTTTCACATTGATTTGAACCTTTGAGAATGTAGCCACAATGATTGTCAGTATGTTTGTCCACTTAAATCCATACACAGACTTTTGACATAGACTGGTGACTTATTTAGGTTTAATTATTTCAACTAACATTTGTGGATCCCACACTTATATGGTAATCAACATTCCTCAGGAGCTTTTGAGCGGTCTACGGGTATTATTACAAGAAGAGACTATTCTTAGAGCTTTCAAAGAGAAGCCTGTCCTCAGGTCAGTGCCATCGCACAGCAGAGAGGCGGCAAACAACAATGAATTCTAGAATATCTAGGTTATGCTTATCCTCAGGTCAGTGCCATCGCACAGCAGAGAGGCACACAACCTATCTCCTTGTTAGAGCAGCTTATTTTATTTTACACAAATGCACCAACAACATAAGTCATTAGCTTTATTGCATTTGTCTTTCAATTTTTTCTTGCTTTGCTCTAATTATGGTCATCCGCACACATTTGTGGCGTTTAATTGCTCAATACCCCTTATTGGAATATTTTTGATTGTGTTAACCAGTGATAAGATGGAAGCCCACAGTCAGTTGAACGACTTAGTTTGATCTTGAGATCACCAATCAGGTCTAATTGTCTATTGTGTTGAATCTACCAACATATCATATATGGTCTAGCAGCCTCTAAGTCTACTTTCTTTGTGTCACCTTAGGAGTTGCCAGTTTTCTATCATCTTCCTTTTTGTATTGCTTAGACTACACAGACTTATACTTTGAACTTTTGCATCTTGTCAAAACTTACATTTTTAAAGTCCCTCTTGATTTGTTCCTGTGTACTATCATTTTCCAAAGGTATTGAATCGGTATCACAGACACAATCTACCTTATTTCAGCTAGCTACTCCTTCTCCCTCAATTTTTTTTTTTTTTTTAATGTTAACTTGCTGACATATTCTCCCCCTAAAATACTAAAATCATTTCTGGTTTAATTATTTTAGGATTTTAATAAACAGCAAAATAACATGAGTTTAAATAAAACAGACTAGAATAAAACGAATAAAATAAAGTAAAATAAACTTTAACTAAAACTACATCGGACTACACATTATCATCATCAGGAATTACCTCACTTTTCTTTTTAACGCCGTTGACCTCTAGCAAATATTGAAAACGTGGTTTATCAAAGGCTTTAGTATAGAGGTCAGCGCGTTGAAAATCAGTATTAATTTTAACCACATCAATTAAGTTCTTTTCAAAGCAATCTCTTATGAAATGGTATTTAATACCGATGTGTTTGGTCTTAGGATGTTGGACCGGATTTTTAGTTACTGCAATTGCAGCAGAGTTATCAACAAAAATAGGAGTAGATGAGAATTTTAAACCGTAATCCCGCATTTGCTGTTGAATCCAGATGATTTGAGAACAGCAACTTGCAGCAGCAACATATTCGGCTTCACAGGTTGACAATGCAACCGATGTCTGCTTCTTACACTGCCAGGTAACTAATCTTCTCCCAAAGAATTGACACCCTGCTGATGTAGACTTGTAGTTCATCTTGCAGCCCCCGTAATCCGAGTCACTATACGCGGTAAGCTCAAAGTCATCATCATGAGGATACCACAATCCAAGTGTGGGTGTACCCTTCAGATAACGAAAAATCCTCTTGACACCCCGATCAGATGGTTGACCTTTGGTTTAGCCTGATATCTAGAACATAGACATGTAGCATACATAATATCAGGTCTTGAGGCAGTGAGATACATGAGGGATCCAATCATTCCTCGGTACATAGTGGCATCTACTAGATCTCCATTCTCATCAGGTGCTATATCATGATTTGTAGCAAGTGGAGTCCCAGCAGCAGAAGCATTCTCCATGTCAAAGCGACTGAGAATGTCTCCTACATACTTGGTCTGATGTAGAAAGATTCCATTAGGTGTTTGATCCACCTGTAACCCGAGAAAGAACTTCATCTCCCCCATAGCACTCATCTCAAACTCTTTCTTCATCACTGCTTCAAACTCTTTGCATAATTCTTCGTTCTTTGAACCGAAGATTATGTCATCAACATATATCTGTACAAGCCATAGGTCGCCATCCTTTTCTTTAATAAACAGTGTACAGTCAATGACTCCCCTGCGAAATCCGTGTTTCACAAGATGAGTCGAGAGTTTCTCATACCACGCTCGAGGAGCTTGATGAAGCCCATATAAAGCTTTGTCGAGCTTGTAAACTCTATCCCGATGATAGGATCCTCAAATCCCTCGGGTTGACTTACATAGACTGTTTCCCTGATTTCCCCATGAAGGAATGCACTCTTCACATCTAATTGGTAGACTTTAATCTTCATGTATGAGGCATAGGCAAGGAAGATACGAATAGCTACCATCCTTGCCACGGGTGCAAACACCTTATTATAGTCAATTCCCTCGACTTGGCGAAAAACTTGAACCACCAGTCGAGCTTTGTTCCTTATAATGACTCCTTGGTCATCCTTCTTGCATTTTAGTACCCATTTGGTGCCAATGACTTTAGCACCTTTAGGTCTATCAACCAGAGTCCATACACCTAACTTCTTAAACTGCAGAAGTTCTTCTTGCATGGCACTCACCCACGCCTCATCATTTAGTGCTTCACTGACATATTTTGGCTCAACCTACGAGACAAAACATCGATAAGCACCATCATGAATGTAACCTTTCTCCATAACCGAGGCGTAATCAGCTGAGTATAGCTGATTTCGGGTTTGTACTCCTGATCTGACATCCCCAATAACATTGTCAAGGGGATGATAGACGTTTAGTCGCGATCCTGGAGTAGTAGGAACAGCCACCTCAGAACCAAGATTATGAACATTTTGTTCTGCATCTGAGGTAGTTGGAGTTTGAGGTTCCGAAGTCGAAGGAGCATCACTGTAGATGCTTGTGGACTTTCAGGAACTGGAACCTGTTCCTCCTGACTGTTCTGGTCATCTGCTTCAGTTTCATCTTCAGAGGAGGAGTCACTGTCATCGACTACTCCCCCTGACTGAGTAGATGATTCTCCCTGTGTGCTAGATGGTGTATTCAGAATGTCATACATCATCCTAGTAGCTAACTCATCATCCGAGGGAGAGAGAGAAATGTTGAAGGACTTGAAGAATCCATCATAATCGAAGAAGTATGCAGGTCCTTTGCCTGTAGGTGGTGTGGTATATCTCTGAACGTCGACATTACACCACACTTCTACAAGACCCGTTGAGTTATTGTAAACTCGCTTGTTCGGTATGTTGTATCCTAGAAAAATTCCTTCATCTGCCTTCTCGCTGAATTTTCCTTCTTGTGTCTTCTTCAGAAGTGTACACGGTGCGCCAAAAGGTTCAAGATACTCCAAATTAGGTTTGCGTCTTTGTAGAAGCTCATAACATGTCTTTCCGTGGCGCTTGACTATTAGGACTCGATTCAGTGTATAACATGCGTTTGCCACTGCCTCATTCCAGAATTGAATAGGCAGTTTCGAGTCAGCCAGCATAGTCCGTGCAGTCTCTATCAAGCTTCTATTCTTTCTCTCAGCAACACCATTCATCTAAGGCGTGTAGGCTGAAGTGAATTGATGAACAATTCCCTTTTCCTTGCAGTATGCCTCCATCCATTGATTCTTGAATTTTGTCCCGTTGTCTGAGCGTACTTGTCTAACCTTTAGCTTGTAGAGAGATTCCAGTGTGGTTACTAATTCCTTGAATGACTCAAATGTTTCTGATTTGGATTTTAAAAACATTACCCAAGTGAACCTTGAGTAGTCATCAGTGACCACAAAACAGTACAAATCGCCTGCAATGCTCCTTGTACTGACTGGACCAAATAGATCCATGTGAAGAAGTTCAAGAGGAAGTTCTATTGAATGAACTGTCTTTTCCTTATGAGAGTTCTTTGTCTGTTTGCCTTTCTTGCAAGCTACACAAAAGTCAGGAAGTTGGAAGTTCTTGACATTTACTCCTCTCACTAAATCCTTCTGAATCAAATGATTCATCTTCCTTTGACTAATGTGTCCCATTCTCCTATGCCAGGAGATTGAGTCCTTCTCAGTAGCTTTAGATAGAAAGCACTGAACCTCATGATCCGTTGTAGCAGCTGTTGACAGATCCAAGACATAAAGGTCTTTATATCTTGAAGCAGTCATCAGAACTTGGTCCTCCGGGATCATGTAGTCTTTCTTCAGCACGTAACACTTCTTGTTGTCGAAGATGACTTTAAATCCTTTATCGCAGATTTGGGAAACAGAAAGTAAGTTATTCTGAAGTTGTTGAACGTAGTTCACCTTATCAAACTTAACTTTCTGATTTCCCACTTCTCCCTGTGCTGTGATGTATCCTCCCTTGTTTCCTGCAAAGGAAACATGCCCTCCTTTTATTTGTTTGACGTTTGATAAAAGGGCTCTATTTCCTGTCATGTGCCTGGATGCTCCGCTGTCTATAATCCACGTGTTAGTCTCAACGCTATATCGAACACCCTGCACATACAAAGTAAATGTATTAGTTTAGGTTAGGAACCCAAGCCTTTACTGTCTTGGGTTTCCCAGAGGCATCACACATCATAAACTCTACCCATTGACCCTTAGAGGGTGAGGGTAGCTCAGGTTCCTTCTTGTCATCAGTATCAGACACGCAGGATGACTTCTCTTTCCATAAGCCAGATTTGTGCAATGCCTGTTTATGATAAACAGTCGTCTGGCTTACAGGTTGGACTTTAGGTTCACTAAATCTTCTAGGTGGAGTTAGAGAACTCCTCTTAGACGACCTAGTTCTAGAGTCCTGAAGATCAATCTTCTTCCTAGGTGTCTGATAGAAAGGACAATAGGAAGCAATGTGTCCACATTCTCCACAGTTGTAGCATGACCTGCTATCAACTTTATAAGTAGACTTTCTTTGTGGAGAAGTGCGTGACACTCTAGTAACATCAATCACTTTAGGTTTTGACTCTTGTATGTTTGATGTTTTCTCTGGTTTAACAAAGTTAACTGTTTTCACCTGTTTAACATGTTCCATTTTTTGGTTAATTGGTTTTGGACTTGAAGCATGTGAAAAATTAACGTTTGAAGTCCTTTTAGGTTCTGATTTGACTCTGTTTGACCCTGACTTTAAGTTAATTTTCTCAAATTCATTTTCCAGATTAACACAAGGCAATTTACCCTTTGCCTTTGAAGTGGCCTCCTTTTGTTTCTGTCCAGTTTCAGTAGATGAACATGATGTGTCTGGATCAGTAACAAGAGGAGTAGTCACCACATGATCCTTGATGGGGTTGTTGTTTACTGGTCTAGACTTGGTGTTCATCAAGGTCTCAGGTGGAGGTGGAACCACTTTGTAGCCTAATCCCTCCCCGTTATTCCTTTCTCTCACTAAGTGTTGGACTATGTGTGAAGAACTAGTCCAACTGTGCAGTTTCTGTTTTAATGAATTAACTTCTACTTCTAGAACTGCCTTTTGCTTCTTAGTGTCCTCTAGGGAGTTTAGATAGTACCTAATGTCATTAGCTTGGTTAAAGGCAACTACTTCAGTTTCCCTAAGCTGTTTAGTCAATAGGTCTATCTTTTCTTTATAACTATGCTCATTTTGTTTTAGAACTCTATTAGCCTCAGTGCACAGTTGTAAATCTTTTACTAAGTTATCATTGTGATCTAATAACCTAGCAAATTTTTCATCAATGCTATTCCTAAACATATCACAATCAGAACAAGCATGATTATTAAACATTTGGTCAGTTGTACTTACCTGTGTTGGTTCAGAAGAGTTAGCCATCAACGCAGCATCAGACGTCTCTCGTTCTGGTGATTCTGACTTTTCTGTCTCTGACGTGGAAGTCTCTTCCTTTGGCTTGTAACTGACCTCAGCTGCAGTTGTTTCTTCACTGTGTGACATCGCTATCTCAACTGCTAGATCACCTTCACTCGCAGAATCATCATCAATATCATCAACACTTGCAATGTTAGATTCTTCTGGTGTGACAAACCTAAAACTCCAATCCTGTCCTTCATCATCATGAGCAGTCAAGGCTTTTGGATCCTTGTTTGATGAAGTAGAACTGGAGGCTTGCTTGTCTTGGCGAGTAAAGGACGAGAATGGGTTCCCATTACCCGTCTTCTTTGGCTTGACACATTCTCTCTTGAAGTGCCCCTTCTCTCCACAGTTGAAGCAGGTCACTTTGCTCTTGTCAAAGCCAAATGTGGTATCCTTAGTAGCTATCAAGTTCTGTCCTGTCTTCTTAACAAACTTCTTCGCCCTTCGGACAGCGCTAGCTAAGGCCCACATTATATCCATCCTCTCAAGCTCCATTTCATCCACCTGCTCGTAGTCCTCATCTGCCAGATGGCAGTTTCCAATCTTCCCAGCAACAAGTCCATCATATGAATGAACCACTGCGGCTAGAAGATCCATATGCTCTCGTGCTACTTCTACGGTCACATTACCGAGGTTCTCGGTCTTCAATTTGGTAGCACTTGCTTCTGATCCAATATAGTGGGTACATGATGACCCTGACGTGTCTGATCCAGAAGGAGAAGCATGTGAAGGACCTGACGAGCTAGACACAAATGCTGTCTGGAGAGGTGCTCCAGATGTCTTAGCTTGAGGCGTGGCGTTGTATAAAGCTGGATTTTGTGTATACGAAGACTTCTGAGCTCTATACTTCATCTTTAGTGCTTCTTCTCGCAACTTGAGAATGAAGTCATTTATATCCAGCTTTACAAGCATTCCATTCTGTCTAAGGTTAGACACGAATGAAGCCCACTTATCAGGCAATCCGTCTGCGAAGTTGCTTACTTTCTCTTCCATAGTCGTTTCCACTCCATGTGTATGCAATTCGCTCATCAAGTGGTAGAATCTGTCTATGACTTCGTCTAAACTCTCATTACCAAACGATGAGAAGTTATCGAATTCCTTCTTTAACTCCTTTGCCTTGATTGCCTTCAATGACGCATTCCCATCATATCTCTTTTCTAGCTCATCCCACAGTTTCTTGGACTGTTTGTTCTCTGAATACTGGTGGAATATATCTTTGGGGATAGACTGAGTGATCAATGCATAAACCCTTTTCTCTGCATTGTACTTTACTTTCTGTGCGTCTGTCATCCCACTTAACGTTAATTTAACTCCATCAGCTCCCACCGGTGTACTATAACCGACCTCAATAGCTTCCCACAGATTAGGATCTACTCCATTGAGGTAGATCTCAAAACGTTGTTTCCAGTGGGGAAACTCATCTAAAGTCAAGAGCTTTGGTGGTTTATTGTGATTACCCACCTCACTCTCAAGCAATTTCGTGCAAAAACACAAACTTTTATGCAATCTTGATTGAATCAACACGTAATCAAGAGCCAAAGCTCTGATACCACTTGTTAGGACCTGGTATTTGAACGAAATACCTAGTGATTAGCGTGTTAAACCAACTCAAATAGTGCGGAATCCTATTTGATTGGCGATCCAATCAGTGAGAACACACGAGGAATCAATCAAGAATTGAAACCAACGTCAGAAATCGATTAGGAATCGATCTGATGTGTTCTGTGAACTTGGAGAACGATTTGGGAGGCTTCTAGACGGCTAGGGTACGTCTGGAATCGTAATGGGATGAATGCTTACGTTTTTCCACGAATTGGGTCTATTTATAGGTTAGTATTGTTCAATCGTGCGACTGGGCCATAAGTATGGTTCAGTCGTGCGATTGAACCATGCGGTTGATTCATCCGCACGACTGAGTGTTCAGTCGTGCGATTGAGTCAATCTTATGTGTCAATCATACGACTGATCCAGTCTCCTGGTTCAGTCGTGCGATTGAGTCAATCGTATGAAGTTATTCATGCGTGTGGTCCATTCGCATGGGCCATTCGCATGAGAACTTCATTAAGTTAAGTTTGAATGTTTTAATTAATATAACATAATGTGCAATCATTCAAACAATCATAAACCCAATCAATTCAATCCCGACTCATTAATGAAATATTAAACATCACAAGTAACAACCAATTCATATCATTTCATTTATCGATACTATTACATCATAATCAGACAGACAAGATTTATTACATTACAACTCATGATCTAGGGACATACATGCATCAACAGAGGTGTACGTACCTTGGTCATGGATGAAGCACACAAGACGCGATATTCTATTCATCCTGGTGCAGACAAGATGTACCACGATCTCAAAGATCTGTACTGGTGGCCAGGCATGAAGAAAGACATTGCTAGGTACGTCAGCAGATGCTTGACATGCTCGAAAGTTAAAGCTGAACATCAGAAACCATCGGGATTATTACAGCAACCTTTAATTCCCGAGTGGAAATGGGAGAATATAGATATGGATTTTATTACAAAACTCCATAGAACAAGCAGCGGGCATGACTCGATATGGGTCGTAGTGGATCGAATGACGAAGTCAACACATTTCTTGCCGATCCGAGAAGACTACAAGATGGATAAGTTGGCGAGATTGTACATCAAGGAGGTCGTGAAAAGACACGGAGTGCCAGTGTCGATCATATCCGACCGTGACAGCCGATTTACTTCACGATTTTGGCAGACATTGAAGAAAGCGATGGGCACTCGATTAGATATGAGTACCGCCTATCACCCTCAGACAGATGGCCAAAGTGAACGAACTATACAAACGCTAGAAGACATGTTGAGGGCGTGTGTAATCGACTTTGGTGGTAGTTGGGATGCTCATCTACCGCTGATTGAGTTCTCTTACAACAACAGCTACCATAAAAGCATTGGATGTGCTTTGTTCGAAGCATTGTATGGAAGAAAATGCAGATCACCCGTTTGTTGGGCCAAGATTGGTGAAAGTCAGTTAATAGGCCTAGAGATCATTCAAGAAACAACTGACAAGATCTTTCAAATCAAAGACCGACTAAAAGCTGCCAGAGATCGCGAAAAGAGCTATGCCGACAACCGTCGGAAGCCTCTAGAATTCAACATTGGGGATCGGGTTTTACTTAAAGTCTCTCCTTAGAAAGGAATCGTTCGATTGGAAAGAAAGGGAAGTTAGCCCCAAGATACGTAGGACCATTTGAGATTACAGAAAGAATCGGTCCAGTGGCTTACTGATTAAGGTTGCCACAAGAACTCAGCGACGTACATGATACTTTCCACGTGTCAAACCTCAAGAAGTGTTTGGCTGACGAATCTCTTCACATACCAATTGAGGAAATCAAGATTGACAAAAAGCTTCATTTTGTTGAAGAACCCATTGAGATTATGGATCGAAAGGTCAAGCAATTGAAGCGCAGTAGAATACCAATTGTTCACGTAAGATGGATTTCAAAACGTGGGCCAGAGTTTACATGGGAATGGGAAGATCAGATGAAACTCAAATATCCACATCTATTCGAGGATGACACCCTTGGACCTAACTCCAGCTGAATTTCAGGACGAAATTCTCTCAACTGGGGGATACTGTGACATCCGTCACCAAAAGGTCCATCAATTAACGTGGATTTCGTTAACTTTTCTTCGCTCGATCAATCCACATCTTTATAAACTATTTGTGTGGATATTATACTTGCTTTATCATCCTTGTGCTTGTGTTTTCATTGTGATCGTGTGCTATCTTTAAAAACTTTTAAAACATTCATCATCGTTACCGCCAAATATACCATTTTTATATAAATTTATTGTCATTAATAAAACTATTTTTAAGTTACAAATATCATTAAGTACATTTTTATCATTAATATAACTAACCTAATAAAGTCGTTTTTCAACCGAAACAAATTTGGGAAACCCGGGGGCTAAGTGCAGGGACTAAATGTGATATTTGCCAAACTAGGGCTGGGTATAAATACCCAATTTCTAACCCTAGCCTCCATTTCCATCTTCTTCTTCATTTCTTCTTCTTCACCCTTCTTCCTCCTCCTTGCACCAAAACCGCCCAGTTTGTTCTCCTTTTCATCGTCTAGACTTCATCTACAACCGAGTCTACTCCATTCTAGCAGGTAGACGACCTTGGTTGTCTCTTTTCTTGCTTATTCACGGCTGTCCAAACTAGGGTTTCGGGTGTTCGGGTTCAACCCGAACACATGAGGTCGTGTGGGTGCGTGTGATATCCTTTTGAGTGTGCTTCTTGTTTGTGTATGTTTGCAGTGTGTTTCTAGAAGTCCTTGTTGTGTAAAACCCATGCACGGAGCAGCCGAAGACTGCTCTGCACTTCAGCAGTCGCGATTCTGCTATTCAGGCGACTGGGTCTGTCATGCGATTGAGCCATGCGACTGGGTGAGTCGTGCGACTGAATCATGCGTCTGAGTCAATCGTGCGACTGAGTTGTGCGACTGGGTGTGTCGTGCGACTAAGTCATGCGACTGTGTGTATGTGTGTGATTGAGTCATGCGAGCGAATGAATGTGTGCGATTGAGTCATGCGACCGAATGAATGTGTGCGATTGTGCGTGTATCGCACGACTGAAGGCCAATCGCACGAATGAAGGTTCAGTCATACGAACGAAGCTGATTCGTACGAATGAAGGTTGATTCGTGCGTATGGAGGTTGAGTCGTGCGATTGGGTGTTGTGTGGTACGACTGAAAGTCAGTCGTACGAATGAAGGTTCAATCTTACGAATGAAGTTGATTCGTACGGTTTAGGGTTGATTCGTGCGAATGAAGTGTTGAGTCGTGCGTCTGGTGCTGTCGTGCGACTGAAGTTGTTGTGTGTAAAGTCCTTCTTGTGTGTGGTGTGTGTATGTCGTGTGATGTTAAGGTGACATCGACACGGTTGCCATTACTAATGACAATGTTAAAGTCAACGCTATCAAACTTAATAATGTTATTCCAGACTAAATCAACTTAACATTTTACAATTATCAACAACCGATTTATAACTACTAATATTTACCAAATACTTCTTCAATAACAATGAAACTTTTACACAAATATCATCAGCCATGGCGACGATGTCTAGTACTTGGATCTACATAAGATCTAACACGTGTGTCTGTTGTGTGTGTTACACGCGACCCAACCAATACAACCCGAACCGACAGAACGTTACTATTTGCTTTATACATATCATTAATGCTTAACAATAACTGTCAATAGGTGTTTGACCGTTCATTGCATACAACATTTGGATACTTTGATCATACATACTTACCACCTAACAAGTGAGTTTCGTGGCCCCTTTTTATGCTTATACAACATTACAATCATTTACAAACATGGGGAAAAAGTATGCTCACCCATTTCCAATGCTGTACAATTTACATACAATTTACATACTTGGAATCAACGTGTTACTGTTTTGCGAGTACTTATCTGATACATGCTTGAGTTCGCTGTGTGGTACTTTCTTTGCAACTATTTAATTCCAGGTTGGGAACCGACGGATAGGTATTGGTAGTACTACTGGGTTGACACCCCCATCCTTGTTTGTTGGTATACTAGTTAGTACCAACAGTGGCCAGGAACGGGCCCTAGGGTGAATATATACCGACAAGATCTTTGTGTACGTCATTAGGTTTGGTTGCAAAGCTCATTGTCATGTGATTTTACTTACTTATAACTGTATTCACGGTATTGCACATCACTTACTATACAGCATCAATTACGTATTTACTATTTAAACCTGCAAGCTCACCAATAATTTTGTTGACCATTTTGAGCATATCTTTTCAGGTGATCATGCAAATTGAGGATCTAGGTGTGCTGCCTTAGTGGAGACCCTAGGATGCATTTTTGAGACTAAAGATATTTGACAAACAATCATTTGATACAATTGTTGTAGTCTGATTTAACAACAATATTCTTTGGGATACTTGTTCCTAGGTTGTGGGAAATACATTTGTAACTCCAGGATGATCAAACTTGAATCAAATCATGAAGAATTAGATCAAAATAATGATAATCACAATAAATCCCCTTTGATCTTCAGTTAGATTGCAAAATGTGTGTTTACAAATAATCCCTCAATCTATTGGTCATGCAACCATTCACCTAATTCTAATTACAATTAGGCTATTTATAGTCTAGTTTAAGTTTCCATATTTACACATAACCCCCTAGACTATATATTTAGACTAAAACATGACTCAAAGAAAGTAAAATATATTTTGTTCATACAAAATATATTTATTACAATAAAACTCCTAGTCATCTAAATCTTCAACGTCTCGTCTCGGTTCCTCGTATCGAACGTGTCGGGTTTGACTTTTGTTGACTTTGACTGTGACGTTGACTTTGGTTGACTTTCACTGTGTTGATAATATAGACTATCTTTTACAGCTCCAACAATACTCCCCCTTAGTCTATCATTATCAACGTCTTCAAACGAAATCAGCACCGAGAAGTCAACATTAGAAAGATCTTCAAATTGAAGCTTTCTGAATCTGATGAGAAAAATTGTTCATCTCATAAGCTCCCCCTATTTATATGCTCCCCCTTTTCGAGTGCATCCTTGAGAAGATATTGGAACAACTTTCCCAAATCTCTAATCTTGAGTGCTTCAGAAGATGTAGGAGGAGGATTCCTAGCTCGGTATCTTCTGCAAACTTGAGGAATAGGTTCTCTGATCAGGTACACTGCTCAACTGATGATCAGCCTTCACTTAAAGCAAAAATCTGAAACACATTTACAAACACAATCTCGACATTTCTAATTAGATCATTTCATTTTAACAAAATAAACCCGTGTTTATCTGTGTGTGAAAAACAAGCGAACTCGTGTTCGTTTGTGCGCAATTTCCGTGAAACGCATGAAAAATGATAAAATTGAAACAACATAATATGGAAGACCTAAAAGAAATTTTGAAATGAAGATTTATTATAATTTCTTTAGTATATACATTTATTATAAATTTTTTTTATTTGTATATTTTTTAATTACCAAGAACTTAATTGATCATGAGATCACATCCTCAAGATATACTTTAGCACAAAGATGAATTTAATCATCGACAAGCAATGAGATCACACTGATAACTGAATCTAATCACAGTCTTTGAATGAATTTTGAAATTCTCAAACAGATCAATAACGATTGCTGATATGTTTGTCCACTTAAACTCATGCCTTATCTTTTTCAACAAGCAACAAATGATTCGTTAAGGTTTGATTAAATACTTAGAATGCTAGGACCCCATAATCATTTGGCAAAAACCCTCACCCAACCTCAGGATTTCTTGAATTTTGTTACGATCTTTATAGAGCAAGGCGTGTGCATTAGTGTGCAAGTGATTATCAACAGAATACTGCATTCTGTGATGAATTAGATGATTTGACACTACTTAGACCAAAATGGTGAGAGCTCCAGGTCTATACTCACGTATAACAAAGGAGATGACCATTTAATCATGTGCCGATGAGAGCTCCAGGTCAGTACTATCGTACAGCAGAGGAGATCATCACTCCAGGTCAGTACTTCCGTACAGCAGAGGAGATTAGCACAAACACAAGACACATAAATACACCAATCACGGCTCAAAGATATGGCTTATATGATTTGTATCATGGTGGGAGAAAGATCAATTCTCAATCCAATTTTTGTCAGGACTCAGTTTTTGTGGAGGCCAAAATGATTGCGTAAATCCAAACATTCTTAAGCATATATTTTAATTTAAATCATCATACTGCTGTCTACTTTATTCTTCAGGCTGAGTCTACCAAGCATATCATTAAAGAATCTGATTGTTTTTCTTTTATGTTCAGTTAAAAATAAGATGTAAATCAAATAACAGGATCAGTTACTATCATTTCTCATTTTTAAAACGCAAGTCATGCAAAAACAAGCATTTCAAGATGATATACAATCATTTCTCAGTCATCTCGAATCAAGTTCTCTGTACACTTTTCATTTTTATTTACTTATACTCTCCCCCTAAATTTTTATTTTTACAAACTTTTCCTTTTTTTATTTTTTTTATTTTTATTTATTATTTTTTTTATTTTTTATTTTTTTAATTTTTTTATAAAACTGTACAAAAATAAAAATTTATCAAAGAAGGTCTTCCGAACTACACTGATATGAAGATAAGAATTGAATGCTCAAGAAATATACAATGATTATGAAGTGAGAACTGTGATTGTGTAGATAAAAATCCAGATTGTGGATAAAATACCATGACCTTAACCTGTTTGTTCCGCCTCAAATTTGAATTAGGAACAATCTCTGTCAGTAAACCGGATAACTAACAGTCCTCCTGAATTGTTTCTGCACTCATAAACAGATTAGTTAGAGAGGGGAACCCAGGCCATCGTAGTCCTGGAAGTTCCATTTTCATCGATATAAGAAACCTGCTTCTGCACACAACCGTTGAAACAATCCGGGATGTTTGTATCCTTCTTTTTAATTTGCCAAATTTGTTTTGATTCAATTAATTTGGATTTGAATGAATTAAATTTGGAAAACATTTTCTGTTTAAGACCGGAAGGAGAATAATTTGGTTTTAAACCTTTGGTCATTTTCATCTTTGAATCATGTGAAACCGGCTTCACATGAAAAGGTTTGGATGGTGGGTTTTTCATCCAACCGTTCAAAGATGTGTGCTTTTTACCTCTTAATCCAGAGAAGCAACCCGTGTTGCCTTTACCATCTGGAACATTCTTTGTAGACTTACAGCTGGAGAAGCAATTCGTTTTGCCTTTACCATCCGTAGCAAGCCTTCGAGGACATTTCTTAACCACATGACCTTCTTTCCACACTCAAAACAAGCCTTGAAAGGCTTTTGATTCTTTGTAGTCCTGTGTAGTGCAGGTGCTGAGAAGGATTGCTTTGAGCTTGTAGCAGATTCTTGCTTGTTTTGGCATCTGCTATGCTGAACAGGAAATGAGATCTTCACTGATTGACTGGGTTGTTTTGCAGTTGGAGACGAGATCCGTATTGATCTTAATTCAGCTTTTGGAAGCTTTTGTGACTTGACAATGTTAGGAGGCATCTTGATCTGTGAGGAACCAACACGCTCCTCTGTGATTGATTCATCATCTGAGCTTGTCCAGTCTCGTATACACAAATCTGCTTCCAAAGGATCCTGATTGACAGGAATAGAATGTGATGTTGTTGGAACTTGATGATTAGGTGATTTCGGATTTATCTTTTCTTTCACAACCCTGACAGGCTCAAAAGTAGGAATTTCACCTGCTTTAAACTTATCAAAGAAGTTAGAAGAAATAGTAGATATAGATTTACAAACAACCGAGACTGAACAATCGTTAGCTTGACTGTCAGCATTCGATTTATTGTATCCCATACCAGTTGTAGAATCATAATCATCTCGCACCTCTTTAAGATTCACACCGCTCAAACCTGCATGCAAACTACTATTAGATTGTTCAAACAAATCATTTTTAGGATGAAGTTTGGGAATTGGTGAATAACATAAAGTAGAAGGGGGTGGAACTGAATTAAATACAGTTTCACTATCAGATTTATATCCAATCCCATGTTTCACCCGCGCCCCTTGTTGTTTAGCAATAAGCTCATCCTTTTTCATGTGTGAAAGGGTCCATTTATCAAGCTTTGTTTGAAGCTTTGTCGTTTCAAATTGAGCTAAAACAGCCCTTTCTCTCAGAATATTAATTTCAACGTTACGCTCCAAAATGGTTCTTCTTAAAAGATCATTTTCAGCCAATGCTTCATTAAGTTTTCTTGAAAAAACAATTTCATTTTTCTTTAATTCTTGATTGATTGTTTTTAATTCTTTTTCATTTTCCAATAACAATCTGTTTGCCTTATAAATCCCAAATAACCGGATTTTGCATGACGAAGAACACATATCATGAATAGTCTCATAAGGAAGACCCATGATAGTTCGTTCTGCAGCTAAGCTCTTTTCACAGTTGCAAACACATGTGATTTCTTGTTGTTCCTCTTCTTTGACCTTCAGCATCTTGTTAGCCTCAGACTCTTTCTCTCTTTTATAAGCTTTTCCAGCCTTATCATCATCTGTTCTTATAGACTCTGGTTTACTGTCATTGTCGACTCCTAAAACTTCACGATTCTCTTCAACAACTTCTCTGAATTTAGAGTTTAAATCCGAATCAGTTCTCAATAACTTCAACTTTTCAATCATCTCTGTTTTGTAATCAAGTATGCTTGTTACAGAAGAGACAAGATCAGTATTAAGCGCGTTAGTTTGATGTGGGAACACGGCTTGTTGAAATTCGTTTCTTTGGATATCCAGCTCGAGAGATTTTAGTCTGTTGATCATATCCATAAGTTTTGTGTTGACATAACCTCTTTCTTGCTTCAGCATTTTAACTTGATGATTCCATTCGGATGGAAGAGACTCGAGAAGCTTTTGAATTTGTTCATGATTACTGAGATCAGGTACATGCTTCTTTAGATTATTTGCTAGTTTTAAAAATCGATCAATTAAATCTGACAATTTTTCTTTTTTTGTACCTGCAAAAGAGTCAAACCGGCTTTGTGCCATTGTGAGATTATCTGATTTAAAGTCTTCTGAAGATGACATGATTGTAAAAATTTTGAACAATTAAACGCCCCAAAAATATTTTTCCCAAAAATTGTAAAATAATTCTCCCCCGGGAAAAATATATTCTTTTTAAATGTCGCTGAAACAAAATGATAATTTCGCCGAAATTGTAGTTTCACAAAGCTAGTTTCGCAGAAATATCTAGTTTCGCTGAGCCGACAATAGTTTCGCTGGAAATTCCGGCAGCAGTTTCGCTAGCCAAATGCTTTAGACTGCTTTGTTTCGCCAACAATTTCGCACAAAACAAGCTTGAACTTTCGTTCAATGATACTTTCGGCAGCAATTTCGCTTGTAAATCAACCACAAGCACTGTTGAACTTTCGTTCAATGAAACTAGTTTCGCAAGACAACAGAAAACAACTTTAATGAGGATAACCGATGTAGTTTCGCTGGAAGAACTCGTAGTTTCGCTGGATGAACTGGTAATTTCGCTGAACGAAGCTGAAAAACTTTTTCAACACGAAATCAATCTGAAAACGCCCAAATCTCAATGGATTTGAAACCTGATGATTAACAGAGCTTTCCCAACCAATAACAAGCAAATTTCAATGAATTTCCATATCAATAACACTTAAATTTGATCCGAAATTGATGAAAACATGATATTAAACAAACACAACCAAAACCTCAACTTTTCTCTCTAAAAACCTTCAAATCTTCAGTGAATTTGATCCAAAATGGCTCTGATACCAAATTATAACTCCAGGATGATCAAACTTGAATCAAAACATGAAGAATTAGATCAAAATAATGATAATCACAATAAATCCCCTTTGATCTTCAATTAGATTGCAAAATGTGTGTTTACAAATAATCTCTCAATCTATTGGTCATGCAACCATTCACCTAATTCTAATTACAATTAGGCTATTTATAGTCTAGTTTAAGTTTTCATATTTACACATAACCCCCTAGACTATATATTTAGACTAAAACATGACTCAAAGAAAGTAAAATATATTTTGTTCATACAAAATATATTTATTACAATAAAAATCCTAGTCATCTAAATCTTCAACGTCTCGTCTCGGTTCCTCGTATCGAACGTGTCGGGTTTGACTTTTGTTGACTTTGACTATGACGTTGACTTTGGTTGACTTTCACTGTGTTGATAATATAGACTATCTTTTACAGCTCCAACAACATTACAATGTTATCTTCCTTGATATGTGAATCATTTAACATGTTTATGCTTATGGCTATGTTGTCGTGAATATTGACTAAACACGACACAAGTCCCCTTGTTGTCGTCATGACACGCTTGTCATCATTTATTATATTGCATCTCTATCGCTTACCATGTGTTATGACGATCCCGATCTCGTTACATCCCCGTGTTTCCGCTATTAGCGGGGGTGTGTCAATAGAAACTATGGGAAGCATTGAAGGCCAGATACAAATAAACCGAATATATAAAAGTGAGCAAAGGAGATTCTCTTAAACAAAAGTTTGAAAACTTTGTTTCATTAAAGGGGAAACCATGACAACTACATATTATGTGGAATTGTTAGAGTATCTTAATGAAGCAGGGGTGAAAATAGAGAATAATGATGTTTCAGAAAATTTTTAAGGTGTTTGCCTAAATCTTGGACAATTTACATTGCATCCATTAGAAGAACTAAGAATATGAAAACTATTATTCTTGAAGAATTGTGTGACATTCAGAGTGCCTATCAGATGAAGATGGATGCAGATGAATAATCTCTCAGCAGATCCTCGGGCACTTCAAAGTCTTCAACACTTATGGCTCCCATTCATGAACCCTATCAACCTGATCATTCTCATAAATTTGATGGTAACTCATCAAGTGCCGATTATCATTTATCCTGAATCCCCAACCACTGAATCACCACTTTCATTATCTTTTGTATTTGAAATCAATACTCATCAGCTCCAACTATTTTAACCGACCACTCAAACTTAAAATGTTGTTGCTGTTGCTGTCGTTGTTGCTGTATGGTGCCTACTTAATGATATAAGATTATTTAGACAACTCATATTTCAGCTAGCGTTTATAACCATTACTTAGACATTTAACAATATTTGAAATTAATATCTCCCTAATATTTTATTTTATCTACAAAACAAGATGTTACATGCAACCAGCAATTGGCTGAATATAATGCCAGCTAGAAGATGAGATGGTACATGGTTATACAACCGAGTTATATATCACAGTTGAAGTAATATATGTAGTTAATATTGTTTTTTAGTTATTTCAATAGTGTCATTAGATGGTCATGTATATATAATACTAGGTTAGTTTCCGTGTAATACACAAATTGAATAAATAAAATATTAAATAATTATTAATAAAAACTTATGCATTATAAATAATGCTTGAAGATAAAATATGATTATGTATTTTTCTTAAAATTTTGTTTATATAAAAAAATTGTGATTTTATAAATATATTATTTAATTTCGTTGTATTCTGTTTATTATAACTTTTTTGTTTTTAAAAAGTATGTTTTTAATAAAAAAATAGGTTTTTAATTTATTAAATTATATATTTTTTAAATTAAAAATGGTATGAGTAATAATATTAGTATTCAATGTTATTATTAATAATATAGAGAAATGTGAAAGTAAGTATAATGAGGTTTACGATTGTTTCACTCTTAGTTTGGTTTTTTTATAGATAGATCATAAATAGATAGGCAAAAACTCATTAAATAAACAAAATTTTATTGTAAAATATATATGTAAAATGAACATGAATAGTTACAGTATAATATTTTAATATAAAATAGAATTAAAATTATATATGCGTAATAGTTCAAGAAATAAAACAATTATACCATTTTTAACTCTCTTATGTAAATAGTTTCATTTTTAAACATTCGTTTTAAAATTTTTTTAATAAAATTTTTTTTTATAAAAATATTGTTTTTAAAAAAACCCGGTTTGTAATTATTCTGGTTGTTTTAAAAAGACTGTTTTAAAATATTTCACCTGTTTATAATTTTTGTTTTAAGACAAAACGATTTAAAATATTTTGTTTAAAAAATGTTTAGTGTTTTAGAAAATTTCTTATTAAATAAAACTTTAGTTTTTTGGTATTTAGATTTTAGTTAAAAGATGTGATTTTTAATTTCTTTGATAAAATCTATTTAAAAAAGATAGTTTGATTTTAAAAAAAATAGATAAGAGAGAGAAACATATCAATTAATAGAATTTACATTTAATAAGAGAGAGAAATTTTTTAGAAGTATTTAAATTACTATAATACTCTTTTGGAGAGAAAATTGATATGTGGATATCTAGAAAAATTACAAGTGTCAAAAACATAAATTAAGGGAAGGACAAGTGGCAAAAGAAATATTGTTTTATTAGAGGTTACAAGGGAACATTTACTGTTTGGTAAAATTACACGTGTATAAAAAAACAAAGTAACGTATGAATTTGAAAACACTACATTAAATCGCTATCTTTCTCTGCATTAATTATATCTAACTTAATTTTTAAACAAATTGATATTTTCTGTTGTTGAAATGGATTTTATAAGCCGAAGCAATAATGTCTACTACATTTACTTTAATATTTTCTGTTTTATTGATAAATATGAATATTAAAATGTCTGAGATATATTTATCTCACTACTATTTATAATACGAGATTATAGATACATAAGTAAACTTTAAATTTGCTTCTTGTGGCTTGTTTCACATAACGGTTAGCATCCAAACATTTTGAAATCGTGATTTTGCCCCTTATGGTTTCCAATCCGTCTCGGTTAACTCCAATCCACTAAGACTGTTATATATTTCTATTAAAAACAAGGACATTTAAGTATTTCTATATGTGAGGGCTAATTAAGTAATTTATTATCTAGAAGGACTAAAATAGAATAACTTAATTTCATCATCATCTAACCATCACCTACACCATCTTCATCCATCATCATCTAATAACCATCACCCACATCACCATCAACCATCATCTTCATCATCTGATAACCAGAATAGACTACCACCATCCCACCACAATCACCACCCACCATAACCATTTGCAAAATCATAACCACCAACCACCACCATCACCATGGCCATCGATCAGCATTATCATCACCGATGGTTCAAGTCCCTAGCCTTTCTTCTAATAGAGGCAACAAATATTTTATGCAAAGACATGTGGAGGGGCCACCGAGATAGAAGACTACGATGTCATGGGCACGGGTAGTGGTGATGGGGTTTGATGCCATATAGCAATAGGCCGAGGGGGCAGAGAACGTTTGTTGGGTTCTTGAATCTCATCCACCCACTTTCCTAACTTCCTCATCCTTACCCCTTGAAGCTATTCATGTTTGATATTGTAGGGGTTAAATGATATGGTCACGATTTTTCCATTAGGGTTTGATTATCCTTTTATAGTTTGATTTTGGGGTGTGATTGATTTTTTTATTAGGGTTTCACTTTGGTGATGATTGTGATTTTAATTTTTGTTTCCATTAGGTTTGAACGATGGTGATCGATCAGTTTGATGGCATCAATGGAAAAAAAGGGGTAATGGGAGGGGGTGAAGGATGGTAAGTTACTTAATTTAAGTAAAATTAAAGTAGTCCCTTTATTTATTTTAGTAAATTTCATAGTTACTCCTTAGATGTGAAAAGACTAAAACACACTTACCTTTAACATAATTATTTAACGGTGTTAGTGGGATGAGTCATCTAAGACAAATTTGTAATGGCCTATGTACCGTACTAGATATTGTCCGCTTTGGCAGTGGCACGCCTTTAGGCGCCCTACCTTCACGATTTTACAGCGCGTCTGACAGTGGAGGTGGATGCTCTAATATAAAAGCTCCCTTCCCTTCCCAATTGATGTGAGATATTATAAGATTGCAAACAACAGGAAATGAAATCACAATTTTAATATATTTGAAGATAAACCGTTATTTTAACCAAATCACAAGGAGCAAAAGTGAAGTTTACCCTAAATTTATTTATATTAATTATTATTATTGTTAACAAAATTAATTGAAAAATATATACATAATATTATTCTAACCAAAATTTAATTTTTCATATCTTTAATTGCAATTCCACTTTTTATTGTTGACATTATAATTCACACGTGTGAGGCATGCATTCTTCTCATTAAACACGACTACCACCACCAACATATTAATCGTGAAAAATCCAAAACCAAACTTGGTCAAAGATATTAAACATTAACTTCTATATATAAAGAAAATTAACAAGTATCATCCACCATATAAGGAAATTGCCTACATACTCTTCTAACCGGCATGTTATAAATACGCTCATAACTACAAACCTTCACAACCACCATCACATTTTGTAACCTGAACAAATGGCAAGATTACCGATAAGAGGAGGTCGCAGGAAGATCGAGTTGAAAATAATCGAAAAAGAGAGGGAACGAGCGGTCACATTATCCAAGCGTCACGATGGCTTGTTCAAGAAAGCTGGCGAGTTGGCGACTCTATGTGGTGCACAAATTGCCATAATTCTCTTCACCATAAGCGGAAAACCGCTTTCTTTTGGAAGCCCTAATGTGATCAATGTTATAAAAAAGTTTCTCGACTCGAATCATGCTGACCAACAACCAAATGCCATCAAAGCGTCTATCACCACCTTTCGTAAGGCCGAACTTCAAGAACTCAACCGCGAATTTGATGATCTTAATGAGAAAGCGGGAACCGATAAGATGTATGGACAAACGCTTGAAGAAAATTTAAAAGTGCTGCTTGGTGGGAAAACGTATGAGGATTATAAAAGCAACATGGGGATGGATATGCTCATGCAGATAAGATGCAAGCTTGAAGAACTGAAAAATGTGTTGCAGCATGGTTGTGATGTAGATTGTGGATCTTCGTCCTTCAAAGATGAGTGTGAGGCAGATCTATCTAAAGTCAAAGGGCCAAAAGATTATTTAAAGCTTTGATCTATTTCACATTGAGTTAGGTAGGAGAATGAACTGGAAGTTATCTTTCAATCTAATTATGTTATCTTTGAATAAAATAGAAACCGAAAGCATATTTTGATTCATATATTATGTTGAGGAATTGGAATTTGCATATGAAATGGTGCAGAATATGTTTTCAGTATTGATTATGAAAATTTTATTTCTAACACTTGAAATAAATGAAATCTATGCGTATAATAAAATCAACTTTTTAACTGATATACGAAACTAATCATGCGTATAAGGGGCTGTTTGACAATTTCTGAATGATTAAGTGCTGAATCTATAAGATGTTTGAATCATTAAGTGCTGAACCATTATGAGATCTAAACCATAAAAGCAAGTATATCGTTTAACTATTCTAAGACAAATGTCTAACCAATTCAGATAAAAAGTCTTAACCATTCAGCACTAATATAATGCCTAACCATTCAGAGTCAAATGTTTAAACCATTTAGACATTTGCTCGCGAAACAGACAGTCTGAACCATTAAGTGCTGAAACATTAAAACATCTAAACCATTAATATGCTGTCAAACAACCCATAAGACAATAACTTAGGTAGAAACTCAAAGATCATATATATATATATATATATATATATATATATATATATATATATATATATATATATATATATATATATATATATATATATTGTACAATAGATTCTACTAATATTAAGCCCCACGCATTGCGACGGGAGCATAAAACCATGCTAAGTAGCACCATTGTCACATCATCATTAGCTACCACAAATATCGAAAAAACTCATATTAAAAAACAATATAAAAAAATGAAACTGAATCGAAAGTAGACATTAAAACATAAAATCACGCTCGTAAAACATTAAAAACAATACCAAAGTCGATCTAGAACTCGCATGTTGCGACGCGGCTGTTAAACGGGAGAAAATATGCGTAAAAACGTTGAACCACACACGTATGAGGTACTATTCATTAACTCTTAAAATATAGACTGAAATGTAAATAAAAAAATTAGATGAAAAATATGGAAAACTAAAGTTGAAAGTTAAAAATTATAGGGGTTAAATTGTAAAAAAATATAAAAGGTATTGGATTTAAAATAAAATTTTAAACGAAAAAAAAAAACAAAATAAATATATACAACCTTGTTTAATGTTCATTGTATAACCATTTGATAGATCCTTAAGTTGATAATTAGTAATATTTAAATTAAATGTTTTAATCGATCTTTATGTGTTTTCACCTACCAAAGACCGAGAAATAGTGATATATACTCAGTGTTGGATAATTTGACGAAAGTTTGTAATGTTATTAAAATCTATGCATTTAACTAAATCATTCTAGAAGAAAATATACTTTTTCAGTTTTCATTTCAAAAAAGTAGTTAATAAAATACTTATATTGCATAATATTAACTTCAATTTAATACTTAATCATACATCGAAGATATGAATTTAATTATATTTTTATAAAAATAAACTTTTTTTTCATAACATAACTTAGAACTTTTAAATGTATACTATATAGTAAGAAAGTATTTGAGGACACATAACGCTCTCTGGTGCCTTATATTTATTTTTCCGTTGAAACTCCAATATCGAATTTAAAAGTTTAAAATAATGATAATATCATTAATGTATAATTTTTGATTAAATATTTTCCTAATTTGAAAAATTTTCAAACATTAAATAAAACATTTTCTTGGAAAATATTATTATGGGAACCGAAATTGATTTTTTTTATCTATTAATTTATATAATTGTTTTTTATATAAAAAGTAAACTTTAAAATTTTAAATATAATTAAATTATCTAAACAAAAAGATAAGAGCTATGTGATTTTAATAATCCCAACTTTTATTAATTGACCGGGTTAATCCTAACTCATGAGATGTTTACAGTCACTCTTAACTTTAAGATTACTTTCCTCCAATAATCCATTAGTAACTAAAAGTTAACCATCGTTAGTCTTTTTGATTAAACAGGCCTAATTTGTAACATCCGCCATTTTCCAAGTTAAAACCCAAACCCGAACCCATTTTGAACTTCCATTATTAAATTATTTTAATAATTTTAATGAATCAAATACGTAAAATGTGTAATTTAACCAATATTGATAATTATTTTATTCAATTTCTATATATTAAATCATTTAAACAACTAATAATATTTTTTTATAATTTATAAAATAAATTATAAAAGGTTATTAATATTTATAAGATTTTAAATATTCAATAAAAATAAAAAATCAAATTACAAGTTCTTATGAGATTTATAAAGTCTACAAAGATTTAATAAAAAAAAGTTGTTAAATTAAAATTAGATTTTTAATAAATTTAGAGTTTAAATTGTAATTATTCTTTTATTTATTTAAATTTTTTAATTTTATATTTATTTCAAATTCCAATCATAACCCATTTTTAAAAGACTTGTAACTTACCATTAACACCATTCATAACCCCCTCCTAACCTCAACTATAAAAGCAAGCTTTAGACCACACTTTTCATTTGCTTATTCTTCAAAAATCTCACTCTCATATCTTTCTTTCATCCATTGGTTATGATTAATTTCAAGAATTTTATTTTACAAGTAATTTCAAGAAGTTTCTAATACTAAGGTAACCTTATAATTGCTTTTATATTATGTATATCTATATTATTCTAATCATCATAACATTCAATTGTTCTCATATTCTTATTTTTATTCTTTCTTCTACTAAATCTCTATTAATTTTAATCATTATCATTTGATCATTAACATTCTAACTTTCACTAACCTTATAACAATCACTAACATTCCTAAATTAAACTAAGAACACACTAAAGTAAACAAAGAATCCCGTTTGCATATGGACGGTTATGCCACCGCATTCGGTTATTCCACAAGATTATTTCGCTAAATGATGACTATGCTAAAGTCTTGGAATATTTTTTTATAACTCAAATGAAGTCTAATATACCATATATCGACATAATAAATTTGTTCTAATCCGTTTTATGCTTTAGCAATTTTAAAAGTGCACATAAGTGCCTTACTACATATTTGGCAGAATATAGTCTGACTTCAACTGACCATAACTTGATAAAAAACAAACTAAATTTGAGTAAACTCACACTTCAATATTAAGCTCATAGAATTACCTTTTTAACGATAGTTTATACGTCTTCAAACTCAATCGGACGACTCAACAATAGCCTTCACAAGATAAGTGTGTATTTCAGCACATTCTGTTTTGTGCTGCTGTTTTGACCTATTTACGGAATTTTTTATAAAACTATTTCCGAACAAAAGTTGTCTGGGAGACTTTGAACTAGTCAAATGTAAATTTTTATAATTTTATGAAACCGTTTTCTGTTTTCAAAACCTGTTTAAACACCTATCAAACATTCTGTCCAGAATCTAAAATTGGTACAATAATCATTTTCCAATCTACCTTTCGTTTTTTGACATTCTCTAAACGTCCTAAATTCTTGTAATGAATTCTGACCTCAAGTTATTTTTTCTTTTTTTATCCATTAGGACATCATATTTGACTCTTCAACATCTAAGCTTTCTTATGTACTCTACAACCATCATTATACAATGTGAGTTTTTCATGCCCCTTTTTACTTTATTTCACATCTTTTGGGGTGAAACATGTTAACCTTATAAACTTACACTTGTAAATTTTTTATACTTGTAAACACACATGCAATTCATCTTTACTTTTTGTCATGGTTATTTGTATTATTGTGAGTGTTATATGAGATACATTATATGTTGACAGTCATTAACTATTACTAGCCTGACAACGTCATAGATCTATGAGCCTGAAAAGCCTATTTGGTGCTAAAGCCGATGTATTTCTGTCTCCTGATGATGTATGACTTGTTCATCATGGAAACCAAGTACACTTAGCAAATCGTTATAAACTTGTAATCTTAATCTTGGTCGAGGTTTGATTGTAGCTATATGTGTTCTATAAACTTGCATAATTCATAACTATTGACATGAATTGCTATTTGTAAATCTTTATATATATATATATATATATATATATATATATATATATATATATATATATATATATATATATATATCTATATATATATATATATATATTATATATATATATATATATATATATATATATATATATATATATATATATATGTTTAACCCATGAAAACTCACCAACTTTCAAAGTTGACGCTTTATTTTTAACATGTTTCAGGACTGCTACTTAAGGAATTTTTCTTGCTCATATAGGACTTGGACTTAGTTTAATTAAATATCTTATGTTGTTGTTTATATCTTTGTTGTATTGTAATGACTTAATTGTCTAGAATTATTTAATGAAAAATGACATTTAATATTATTTCAACTTATTTAATTCCATGAGCTATGAACAATCGTTTCACATTCGTCCGCCTCGATGACTCCGCCATCGCGGTGTGACATAATATTAAGCCATTTTAACTTTGGCACCGCCTAGCCTCTATTAGGTCTGTTTTTTGTTGTCTAGCCTCCATAGTCACCTGAAATTTACCTCTAACGAGGTAAGTAGTTCATATCAGGATGTGAAGATTGGCGGGTTTTGGGGTGCAGAGATTTCATATTAACGGATGTGATGGTAGATTTTGACTGGGTGTGAGATTGATATTCTCACAAGGACTGAATATGATGATTGAGTCAATGATTGTATGGCGGAATCAAACAATCAAGGAACATTGAATGCAAGAAATACTCATAAATGCTCTTGCATTAATGAAGGTGATCGGTTACAATGAATGCTAGGGTTTGAGCATTAAACAGTAACAATACACCTAGAGATTATAAGACTAAATAAAATATTTTGATTGTCTATTATGTCTATCAACAGTCACCTCACATACGAGGTTTTCTATTCTATTTATAGGCTGGCAATTGCCTTTAACAAAAAGACTAAACTACCCCTAACCTATACATCAGATAACTAGTCTAAGTACAAAAGTCTTCATTAGCATTTCCTTTATTCATCCGCATTAACTAATGCGGATGTGTTGATCTTCATCAGCATTTCTTTTTCTTCTTCAGCATTGGTGTTTGGTCATTAGCATTAAATATGGATGAGCAAACACTTGGCGCATTTGTTGCTGAGCATCCGCGTTAGTAAATGCGGATGTACAAAGTACTTGTCAGCATTTGTGTTTGGCTATCCGCATTTGTTAATGCGGAAGAACAAACACTTGCCAGCATTTGTTCTATGTCATTCACATATACAAATACGGTTAGCCGATACTTGTCTTCTGATTCTTCATGCAGATTCTTCATCTGCATTGGTTCTTAGACTTGTGGGATTTTCAGCAGAACAACCATCAATCCAGCACTTGAATTGGCATGTATGATTCTTTCAGGGTCTAACAATACTCCCCCTAAGGATTATACGCCTAGGTACTTCAAGGGTTTGATGGTGGATGAGGTTGAGAGGATTTTGTTGGGTCTTATGCAGTAAGAGAGGAGACCCGTGGTTCAGTGAGTGATGGATCTAGAATTTCCTTTATCATGTTGACAAAGTTAGTGGCTTCAGACATCTTTTCTCTACTAAGCACGTGATTCTTCATCTGGCTCATAGGGTAGATGGCTTCAACGGGTAACTTTCTTAGTGAGATAGGCTCCCAGATGGACACAGTTGACAGTCCATCCCTATGAATCAAGAGGTAACCATCCACATCTACCTCTAACTTCACAATATTTCCTAGCTGCAGAGGAGTCTTCTTCTTCTTCCTCTGTTCTCTCTTGGCACTGATTCTATCATATGCCATTTTCAGAATATTAATGCACTTTAAGACGAAGTGCATGTCTTCTTCTCCCAGCTTATTGGTTATCTCTCTAAAGTGTCTGGTGTATATGTAGTGGATATAGGATTCATCTAGAATCTCACCTCATATCCACTGAACAATCTAATCTCAGCACCTTCCTTTCCTCCCCATCTTCTTTCAATTACCAACTCATATGTCTTTTCATCATAATAGACATTGGAGATTGGTTTTGAGCAATGAGTTCCAGCCACCATCTTTCTCTTTAAAGATTCTGTTGGTTTCACCTTAAGCTCAGGGAACACTACTTCTTTAGCTGGTTTTGTTCTTTTTTTCTTAAGGGGGTTAACAAAGGATCCATCTTTCCTCATGCAGATAGCCTTGAGAGATTTGAAGTTGTCTGTTATTTTAAACATCCTCAAAATATCTTCAAACTCATATCCCCTGAACATAGGCTTGTGATTAATCAACTATAGATTGGCTAGTTCCTTCAAATCATGGATCTCTAGGGAGTTCACCAGAGCAGAGTACTCTGTGAAGAACTGGACTAACCCTGAAATCCTTTTGGCCATGAACATGTTCCAGTCAATGTTATACTTCCAAGTAATAATTTTCTGACCAGTCTTGCCTTTGGGAGTAGACACACCTCTAATCATATCTGCTGTGGTTAGCCCTTCTTGATGTTTCAACTGTGAAGGCTCTACAAACCACTCAGGATATTTGTGCAGAACAGGTGCCAAAGAGTCATGGTCTCTATGGGTGAGCTGCATGTCTTGTGATGATACTCTGGTCCTTGGCTTTTTACTAGTAATCTCATCTTCCAGTTTCTTTAGCCTCTCTTTCTTTTCATTATTCAACCGAAGTATGGCAGCCCTTATGGAATTAGTCTTCATGTTGCCTAGCTTTCTCTTTGTACATCCTTGATCAGACATATAGTCTTTCATTTCCCTATAAGTCATACTGTAGGGATCAGGATACAGTGGTTGAGGAGTGGGAGTCTGCTTTGCCTTTGAGGATGATTTGACTTTTCATACTCAGTCTCATGAGTAGGGTCCAGCAGTTTATTTAACTTTTCTTCTTCTGCCTTCATTCTCTCATATGTCAGCTCGAATACCTCATCAGAGTCATATCCATGGTTGATTAAAAAAATTGCTTTCACCATCAGGTCACCAGTTGGGCTTTCTCAACCATCTCCTGTACTGATGTCTCCTCCTTCACAGGACTTTCATGAGCTATTGGTTCATCAGCCACATAGCCACTAGCTATATCTCCCTCTTCTAGATCAATGAATTCAGCCTTCTTTTTCAATTGGGTTTCAGCTTTCTCATGCTCTTCTAAAAATTCAGCAATTGCTGCAAGGCTTCTAGGGTCATCTTTTTGCTTTTTCTGAATTGGTTCTTCTTCCACCATTCGTCTTTTACTTTTTGCCTTCTCTGATAAGTATTCCCTCCTTCTGGTATAGGTTTGCATTCTTGGGCTAGAAGAGGTTTCAGCCATTTCAGCTTCTTGAGGCACTTTTTCAACCTCTGATTTTTCTGTTTCATCAATAGCAGCAGCTGATTCTTCTCTCTTTTGTTGTTCTTCACATAATCTTCTAATAAGCTCTTTTTGTTCATCAGTCAATGATACAACAGGCACTATTTGCATACTCAATTCCTTCTTTACTAGGACAGGAGATTAAGGAATGACTATAATGGGTTCAGCAACTGGCCTCTGATCAACCATAAAATCCCAAAAATCATCATCCATGATGAACTCTATTGCAGTAAAGCTATCATGAGCTTTAATCATATCACTGAATTCTGCCTCTCTAGTGTGAGTTTCATCTTGTTTCTTTGTATAAATCACCATCTCCATGCTTGATTCATCATGTTTTGATTCATTAGTTTCTTTCACTTTCTCAACCTCAGTGAATCTCATCTTTTTGGTAGGAGGGGAGTCATTACTACTCTCCCCTGATGAACTTTCAGCATTACCTTCTTCATTACTTCCCCTCTTTCTCTTCTCTTCTCTTTTCTCAACCTTATCATCTTTCTCCATTTCAGCTTCAGCTTCTCTTTTAATCATTACAAGCAGTTCTAACTCAGATACTCTCTTGTTTAGACTTTCTATCTGGTTCTGCAAGTCTATGATAATGTCAGATTGCTCTTCAAACAATCCTTCTTGCTAAAGTGTCAACATGACCTCTTATTTCATCCCTTGATTGTTGGAGGGCAGCCTTTAATCTTTCTATCTCCTTTTCTTTTTCTTTCTTTTCAACCTCATACTTTTCTTTTAGATCTTTTATCTCATTCTCTTTTTCGTCCAACTCTAATAGTTTATCTTGAATCACACTAGATCTTCTATTCAATAGTTTCTCCATCTTTGCTACTTTCTTCATCAGCTCAGAAATCATTTCATCCTTCTCATCAGGTCTATTCACTTCTGATTCAGCAACACTTTCAGAAGGAACAGCCTCAGAAATAGCTTGCCTAACAGGCATTTGTCTATGATGATCCTTATTATCAGACGATGATTTTGATTCCTCTGAAGAGCTGGCAGAGTCACCATACTCAACAGGCTCAGTAGAAGCATGGGATGACTGACTAGGAGATTCAGGTGAATGATGGATTGGTGAAACATGAGGTGAGTGTATGGGTGATATATGTGAAGAGATGATGGGTTGTAATTGTGGTGATGGGATTGGTAGTCTTTGTGGTGATGGTATAGGTGAGGGTATGAAAGGTGAGGCTATATCAGCTTCATGAACAGATGGACCAATGTGAAAATCACCCCCTATATCAACCTGGGGTGACACTGTCCTCTGACCTTCATCCCTTTCAACACCTTGCTCGTTAGTAGTTTGCTGATCATGAGCAGCTGGTTCTTCTTCTTGATTTGACTCATCAACAAGAGCCTCTTGTTCTTCAACATGTTCTTCTAGATTAATCTGTTGAAGCATCCAGGGTAACAAAGGAACGAAGACTCCACTGTAGAAATTCCTAGGATCTCTCTTCTTGATGTACTTGTATGACTTGGCTTTATAATGAGGAATAACCAGCACAGGTCCTTCAGGTACAATATCAGGAAATGCTTCATTAATGAGACATTGTAAGAACCTTGGATACATTAGGAACATATGTCTTTTCCCTTCCTGAATGTTTGATACAAGACCATTGAACATATAGGTAGACATGTTGTCACACCCCGGGCCCAGATAGGGTGGGACGTCACAGACTAGCAACAACATATGGCAGCGGAAACAAACCATTATAAGAGCTCAAAGGAGAGAATATCACATGGCATTAAAGTTTTAAAAAGGTAACGGGACTAGATACACATCATGCCACAATTAAGTTTTACAATCAACCATAAAAATGAAATTGTACTTGTTTAACACAAAATATAAATTGTTCAAATGTTTCATCAAGGAAATAAGCCAATGCCATGTCACGGGGATAAGTCTAGGTCTTCACACTGCTAGGATCTCTTCAAACATTACCTGAAACATGCTCAAAAGAAAATTGTGTCAACTATAAAGTTGGTGAATTCAAGTGCTTAAAGTTCAAAAACAAAAGGACTTAATAAATCCTTCTTTGATTAAAAGAAAAATAATCATTGTTTATCATCGTGGGAGAAATAAAATCATAATCAACCCTGCACTCAGTCCCGGTTAGCCTCTTCTAAAGTTGTGTTTTACCGGATATTCCCGAAGGAAGAAACTGAGCCCCATACCAGTGAACCCTACCTGCCCGGATGGTTCACCATAGAATCTTAACAAAACTTGTTACATGCCACAACGATCCCTCAGGATCTCAGTGGGGTAACCTTCCTGGAACGGAAGCCACTGTGTGTGGGGGATTCCCCAAATAGATCTATCCATATAAATCAAGCGGTTCACGAAAGAATTAATGATCATGATATAAGAATTAGCAGGTAACCACAATCCCACATAGTATCATCAAATAAAGCACAATCATAGTTCATAAAAGTAGAGCATGTTCCATCCCAAAACAGTAGTAAAAAAGGGGAACACTAGAACTCACCTTAGATATCAAGCAAAACGAAATTCTTCGCGTGCCGGGAATGTCTCAAGTCTAGAACCCTAACATAAGTATATTAAGTGATTAGCTACTGTTCTAAACCTATTTAAGGAGCAACAATAGTGCCTAAGACTTAAATGGACGGGTTCGGCTTTGATTCAGTTAGGGTTTGTATAAAAGGTTCCTTTTATGGAAAGTCATGGTTTTTCATGAAATCAAAGGTTTCTACATTACTAAACCAAGAATATATAGTAATTATGCCATTTAAGGGGGCAAATGGACTTATGGGAGTCGGTTATGAAGTTTTGCAAAATTTACAGTTTTGCCCCTGAAGTATCAAAATTGATATTTTCTACCCTTAAGATTAGTTTGTTGCATTAAGTGACCTCTATACTTAAAAATAAGGTTCAAGACCTTAATTCAACTTAGTTTTAAGAATTTATAACCAAAATTTCAGTTTATGGTCTCGGTTTGCAAATTACGCGTTTAACGTTGCCGGTTACGGTAAAACCGAACGGTTTAAAAAAAATGGTTATCTATGAGTTTTCGCCTTTTTGAGTCTAAAACCAGTAGATAACTTTTTAAAGTCATTTTAATAAGTTTCCAACCTTTTAAATCACAAATTTTGCCCCTAGTAGTCGAAAGACCCATTTTTACGTTTAAACCGTTAAAATGCGTTTTTAGTCGGGTTTGACTATTTTAAAAGCTTGTTTGACCAACCATTTTACTTTTGAGGTTATTTTATCTTTTAACCTACTGGAAAATCATGATTTTTATAATTTGTAACATTTAACCCATTTATCGTATATTTTTCCTTAAAAACGCCTCTCGGTTTACACTCGGTTTCACTTAAAATCCATTTAAAATACCATTTGACCACTAAAAATTCTCATTAGCTCCAGAACACTTTATTAATCCTTAATGAACCTGGAATTCTTTTTTAAAAAGTTTATAGTTCAAGATTTCTTGTTTTTAAGTCATTTTAACACGTTTTCGGGTCCAGAAAGTGACCAAAATGGGCCTAAACACATTATGTCTTTTGTTCCAGATGTCAAACCATGTTATTAAACTTAATATGCACTAAAACTTACTGAAATAACAGTCCCAACACGTTGCCTAAAGGTTCTACACATACAAAGGTTTCAAGAGGTGAAAATAGGCCATAACCGACCATTACACATGTGTGATTCATGGTAACTTAAGTTTAATCATTGCCAAAACTTCATCTAACTTAAAAAATCAGATTATTGGGGTGTCTTAAAAGTCATTTTGAGCAGGTTACACGTTTTGTTTTGAAGGGTTACAAGATACACAAGTTTGATAGTGCCCAAAAACACCAAAATAGGGTTTTCAAGGGGTAAATCGGGTTCTACCCCTTAGATTGACCATTATATCATGTGATATACCTTCAAGAACGTTGGGAACTCTTCAAGAACAAGGTGAGGGTGAGAGGTTTCTGTTACAACAAGAAAAAGTAAGGTTTTTAGGTGAACAATGAAGTTAAACTTGAGAAATGACCAAAACCGAACATAGTGAGCTTACACTTGATGTATCTCACGGTTTAGAAGGTGTGGATGGTCGTGAATGGATGAAATATCCTTGGATGAGGCTGGAGAATCTCGAACAAAAGCTGGAACCTCAAGTATTGCACGTTCCAAGCCTCAAAACATCACCAAAATCACCTTTCTTGCGGTATGCTGCTGGCCGATGGTTGTATGCTTGTTGTTCACGATTTTGGAGCTGGAAAGGAGGCTGAAATGGAGAGAATTTTGAGAGGTAGAGATGGGTTCAGCTGATGGTTTTCGAAAATGAGAGAGAGGGAATGAGAGGAGTGTGTCTTGCAATTGCATGTAAGGGGAATGGATGATAGGAAGGTGGTGTGTAGTGGTGGACAAGGGTGGTGATTGGTGGCAAGGGGGGCGGCCGATTCTTGGCCTCTAGTGAGGCATTTTGATTTAATTTTTTTTGTAGAAATAATAATATTATGGGGTATTAGTTTGAAATGTAGTGTAGTATTTAAAATTGTTAGTTAGTAAATTGTCTTATGCATGATAATGCATGCTAGAACCGAAATTCCAAGTGTGTGGGTGTGTACACATATTTTTAATTGATTCAATTAATATTCTTAATTCTAGCTAGGGTGACTAATCAATATTCCCGGGCACGAATTTTCTAAAAAGGTAGAAACCTAAATTGGTTAAAAATCAAAAGTAAAAATCACATGAAATCATAATTTACATCAAATAGCAAGAATTGATTCCAATTTCATAGTAGGGTTGTATAGTTTCAATTATTAGCACTCATAGCATGGATAATGATGCAAGTAATCTAGGGTTAGGGTATCAACCTGGAGGTCGGTTGTCACACATGTTAAATGGCCTGTTGGTGCACAAAGCACATATGGCAGATGATGTTGTTACTGGAATGTCATTCTATCCTGTCTTCCTCTTTGACAAACAATGTTGGTAAAGATGAATGAGGAATCTTCATTTTAAGTCAACTAATCCTTTTACAATCTGCTTGCCTTCATATCCTCCATCATATCCAATGTTGGCAAAGAAAGTAGTGATTTCATCATCTTCAAGCTCTAAGGGAGTGTTGGCATCATCACCAAACTACAGACATTGTCTCATAGTTTGTTCAGTGATGGCCAATGTGTGATCATCAAAGATTCTTCCAGCAGAGTCCTTACACCATCTATCTCTGTCACCTCAGCAGTGCTCCAAAAAGACCTTATGAATATCTCACAAAATAACTGGTCTAACTGTAATTGCATGAGCAACGCTGGTAGTGGATATAAATCTGATCATGTCTCTGAGACCTTCTGCCTCGGGTACATCAGGGTCAAGATAACCGCTAACATTATGGAGCTTGCTCCAGGTGAGATTTGCCATGTACTCTGCATTAGAGGCATATGAATTAGATGATTTAATTATACTTATCAGATTGTAAAACATACATCAAGTAAACTTTTTCAGTTTGACTTTTGATGGTCAAAATTGACTGTTTAAAGGTACTGTTCCATAGGAATCATTCCTAAGCTCGATGTTATCATGAATAATCACTATTATTTTGTTTTTCATGTTTGGAGAGATCATATTAGTTGTTTTTAACATCTTTTCAACTCTTAGATTCAAGATTTGATTTCAACATTTTCATCTTTTGTTATGCTCTGTTCATACGATGAACACGACTTTGAAATTCACTTGTTGGTTGTTATTCTTCTTAGTTAACATGTTCTTTGTAGTAGAAAATAATCATCATTTCTTAATTCAAGTATGATTTTGAGTTTCCTTTCTTAACCTAGGGTTCTAAGTTTATCATTGGTTCAAAAGTCTGACATTTTAGGTCACAAAATTTAAAGATTTTCACCTTTTGTTCGATACTACTGTTGTAGTGAATCGAAACTGAGGACTAATTAGAGGAAATGAATCGTAGAACACAGGTTTGTTGATGGTGATGGTGATTGACGAAGAACAATGAGTTTTGCTCGTCGCACTTTAAACTCTCTCAAATTTGAAAAGTATTAAATGACCTTTTGAAATGGCTTTAAATAGTCAACTAATGTCTTTTACAAATTGTTACAAGTTTCAGAACAAATACGATCAATTTTTTAAATTCACTGTAGCAATGCGGAAGAGTTTTGTTCATCAGCATTTATGTACTGTTACAAATGCGGAAGTGAAAAACTTGAGAACATTTGTTCACTGTAGCAAAGGGGGTTGAACAAAGTTACTCAACATTTGTTCACTGTAACAAATGTGGTTGAATAAAGCATTTGTTCACTGTTACAAATGCGGCTGAACAAAGTTAGTTCGCATTTGTTCACTGTAACAAATGCGGTAGAGTAAAATTTCTGTATCCACATTTACTTCAACAAATGCGGCTGAACAATAAAGTTGTCCGCATTTCTTGACCATCATCATCATGACAGAAGAGATTAAGCACTTAATTCATTTTTGATACCCATAAAAAGTGTTGATGTTAGGACCGTTTAGGTACGGAGTACTAACTTATTTACGTGTATACCAAACCAAATAGTGCGGAATCCTATTTGATTGGCGATCCATTCAGTGAGAACGCAAGTATAATCGATCTAAGAATGAATCAAAACGTTAAGAATGATTGCAAGATGATTAACTGCGATCTATGAACTTGGAACAGGTGTTCTTGAGTCTCTGGACGGCTAGAGTACGATTATGTGCATAGGTATTCGAATTGTTACGTTTTTCCACGAATTAAGTGGTATTTATAGGTTAGGGTTTTCCATTCTTACGACTGAACTATTAGCATGGTTCAGTCGTGCGACTGAAGCATGCGGTTGATCGATCCGCACGACTGAATGTTCAGTCGTACGACTGAGTCAATCTCCTGTCACAATCGTACGACTGATCCAGTCTCCTGGTTCAGTCGTGCGATTGGTCCATTAGCATGAAGTTTTCATGCGTATGGTCCATTAGCATGGTCCATTCGCATGAATATTTCATACGATTAAGTTTAAACACATTTCTCAACCATACTTGACTAAGAACTATGTAAACAACCACAAACCTATATAGTTAGTTCCATATGTGTTATCACACAATAAACAATGAAATATTAAACATTATATGCATCAACCACACATTGTATTTCATTCATACCCATTCAATTACATATATGTAAGACATGAAAGACATTTATATTTAGTTCCTAAACTAGGTACACATGTATCTACAAACTCCCCCTTGGACCTAGTTTACTCTATTGTCTAACATTCTTCATCAGTTCTTCAAACTTCTTGTACTTTTCCTCTCTTGTAGCTCTAACATGTATCTCAAATGCGAAACAGAGCCTTATAATATTTTGGAACTAGAGGGCTTGTTCTATATTTTGCGCGTCATAGAACAGTGGCCACTTGTATAATGTGTAAACATCGTTAGCCGACAAGTTGGTTAGCCACGTTGGGTCAAATACCCTGATAGTTTCCATATTTCCATATCTGTTCAAAACTATGACTGCCTCACATGTTCTCCAATCATAGTACCACCATTTAAAGTGTGGTGTGAAGTCCTGAGGCATTTCCCTTAGAGGGATTCTTGACATCATGCGCGGAGGACTCCATTTCAGCACTATCTTTGGCTTTCCAGTAATGGCATCAACTTCAGACCTTCTGATGTACCTTGTAGGTTGTTGGGGTCTGAAGTTAACCCACCTAGTGTGGTACTCTCTCTTCAATGCAGCTTCAAACCAGCCTGACATTTTTCTTGGGTCAGCATACAACAACTTCAGTTTGGCCAGCTGGTTGAGCTCAAAACCGAGTAGAGTCTTCAGATCGTGTAGGAATCCGAAGTACTCGATTCCCTTCTCCCTCTTGATAGCATATACATTTAGGTCATCAAAATATGCCCACGCTATGATCTTTCCTGACACCTTCAGATGCTCACTTTGTAGAGCTTGGTGTAGGCACTCGGCTTTGGAGTAGTGCGTTGGGCTTTGATCTCTGCAAAACATGCCCCCCATTCAGCCTTGTTGATGTTGACATCGGCATCTAAGGCTTGGGCTTGATCCTTATTCTTCTCCGACTCTTGCTCCATCTGATCCAGTGTTGCAAACGTATCACTGACAAGAGTGTCACCCAGATTGGGGACTACATTTCCCTCTTTGTCAGCATACTCTGGATAATGCTCAGCAGTGACGTCCTCGATCTCGATTTCATCTATGTCATTGAGCTCATCATCACTTGTAACTTCAATAGTAGGAGCGTCCTTGACAATCTCGTCCGGGTTGAGCCGGAACATCTCAACAAGCTGGTCATCAGTAAGGTCATTAATGATTTCTCCTTCTTCAGAAGTATAGCTTACAGACCTTCTGACTATCCCTTGCAAATCAAGAATCATTGTATGTTGACACTTGATTTGCTGAAGGGGAGCAACATCGTATTCATCTTGCTGATATGCTTGACCTGCTTGATTTAAACATGTAACATATCAATCATTAGTCAATAATCAAGTCAGCTAAACATTAAGTATATATAACCATTAAGTACAAAAGTTTAATACATGATTCAAGTACAAAAGCTTTCAAATACATAAATGTCTAATCATTACTTTTGCCCTGAATCGCAGGCTCATCAGTAGGTGAGGCCAAAGATGAGGCTCCTTGGTCTTGATTTCTCTTTGTACGTCTCTCTTGACCCTGAGCTGAGGCAGATGCAGTTGCATCTCCTTCTTCATCATCATCATCATTCTGCCCTTCCCTTGTCTCTTCATTATCACTGGCCTTATCATCATCACCATCATCATCATCATCATCATCATCATCATCATCATCATCATCATCATCATCATCATCATCATCATCATCATCATCACCATCATCACCATCATCACCATCATCATCATCATCATCATCATCATCATCATCATCATCAT
>CM046030.1:9853211-9915711 GCA_025215565.1 Flaveria ramosissima | reverse complement strand
AGGGACGCAGTGCCGGGTGTGCGCTAACTGTAAGCGCCCGGGTCATTTGGCAAGAGATTGCAGAACTGCGCCGAATCTTGTAGCACCCGTCAACGCGGTTAACCCCGCCGGGAATGCAAGGGCTTGCTTTGAGTGTGGGAGCCCCGATCACTACAGGAATATGTGCCCCAGGCTGAATCGGGCACCGGGTCAACAGGGGAACAACCAGCAGCAGGTGTTGGCTATCGCTGGGAATCAAGGCCCGGCTACTCAGGGAAACGCAGCTCGGGGACGTGCATTCGTCATTGGAGCTAATGATGCTCGTCAGGACCCGAATGTTGTCACGGGTACGCACTTACTCAATCATCACTTCGCATCTATATTATTTGATACTGGAGCAGACAATAGTTTTATTTCTTCCGAGTTTGTGCAATTGCTTGATTTGAGTCCTAGTAGGCTAGAAACTAGCTACTCAGTAGAAATGGCCAATGGTAGAGTTGCTCAGGCCGATGAGATTATTAGGAAGTGTTCGTTGACGCTGGAGGATCATACCTTTGAGATAGATTTGATACCCTTCGAGTTAGGAAGCTTCGATGTGATTGTGGGTATGGATTGGTTGTCGCAGAATGGAGCAGAGATTGTTTGCCGAGACAAAGTAGTACGTATCCCTATGCCAAACGGGAAAGTACTCAAGGTTCAGGGAGAACGACCGGGTAAGAACTTGAAGTTGATTTCCTGCATGAAAGCACGCCAGAGTCTACGAAAGCAGTGCTACGCTTTTCTGGCTCATGTAGTTGAAAAGAAAGACGAAGAAAGGAAACTGGTGGATATTCCAGTGGTACGGGATTACCCAGAAGTATTTCCAGATGACTTGTCTGGTTTACCTCCTCCACGACAGGTGGAATTCCGTATTGAGTTGGTTCCTGGAGCTACACCGGTAGCGAAAACGCCTTATCGACTAGCGCCATCCGAGATGCAAGAATTGTCTAGTCAGTTACAGGAACTACTGGAGAAGGGTTTTATTCGACCGAGTCATTCACCGTGGGGAGCACCGGTACTATTTGTCAAGAAGAAGGATGGATCGTTCCGAATGTGCATCGATTACCGTGAACTGAACAAGTTAACAGTGAAGAACCGATATCCTCTCCCCAGGATCGACGATTTATTTGATCAGCTGCAAGGAGCTTCGTATTTTTCAAAGATCGATCTTCGTTCTGGTTATCATCAGCTAAGGGTTTTCGAGGACGACATACCGAAGACTGCGTTCAGGACTCGTTATGGGCATTACGAGTTCTTGGTCATGCCGTTCGGGTTGACCAACGCACCAGCTATGTTCATGGATCTAATGAATCGGGTGTGCAAACCTTACTTGGATAAGTTCGTGATCGTGTTCATAGACGATATACTTATCTATTCCCGATCAAAAGAGGATCATGTAGAACATCTTCGGGCAATTCTGGAGCTGCTACGCGAAGAGAAACTTTTCGCCAAATTCTCAAAGTGTGAATTTTGGCTACGGGAGGTAAGTTTTTGGGTCATGTGGTTAATGAGGACGGGATTCACGTAGATCCCGGCAAGATCGAAGCGGTGAAGAAATGGGATACGCCCCAGACACCATCAGAGATACGGCAATTCTTAGGATTGGCCGGTTATTATCGTCGCTTCATCGCGAATTTCTCAAAGATCGCGCAACCGTTAACCCTGCTTACTCAGAAAGACAAGAAGTTTGACTGGGGTTATGCACAAGAGCAAGCGTTCCAAACGTTGAAAGAGAAGTTGTGCAACGCGCCGATACTGTCTCTCCCAGACGGAACAGATGATTTTGTGGTCTACTGCGATGCGTCACATCAAGGATTGGGATGTGTATTGATGCAGAAGGGTAAGGTGATTGCCTACGCTTCACGACAACTTAAAGTGCACGAAAAGAACTACACCACTCATGATCTTGAGTTGGGCGCTGTAGTATTTGCACTCAAAATTTGGAGGCATTACTTGTATGGCACCAAATGCATCATTTTCACCGATCATAAGAGCCTTCAACATATTCTGGATCAGAAGGAACTCAACATGCGCCAACGACGTTGGGTAGAGCTTCTTAGCGACTACGATTGTGAAATCCGGTATCATCCGGGGAAAGCCAACGTGGTGGCTGATGCCTTAAGCCGTAAAGAACGTGTGAAACCACTGCGTGCACGAGCATTGGGTTTGACCATCCAAACCAACTTGAAAGCTCAGATTCAAATTGCACAAAGTGAGGCATTGAAAGAAGAAAACCTTGCGGGAGAAGAGTTCCGGGGGTTGGATAAACAAATGATTCGCAAGGATGACGGTATTCGGTACTTCATGGATCGCATATGGGTACCCAAATGGGGAGGTGTTCGAACCTTAGTCATGGATGAAGCCCACAAGACGCGATACTCTATTCATCCTGGTGCAGACAAGATGTATCATGATCTTAAGGATCTATACTGGTGGCCAGGCATGAAGAAAGACATTGCCTTATACGTCAGTCGATGCTTGACGTGTTCGAAGGTCAAAGCTGAACATCAAAAGCCATCGGGATTATTACAAAAACTTGAGATTCCCGAGTGGAAATGGGAGAACATAGCTATGGATTTCATTACCAAACTCCCTAGAACAAACAGCGGTCATGACTCGATATGGGTCATTATTGATCGAATGACGAAGTCAGCACATTTCTTGCCTATCCGAGAAGATTACAAGATGGATAAGTTGGCGAGATTGTACATCAACGAGGTCGTGACACGGCACGGGGTGCCGGTGTCGATCATATCCGACCGAGATAGCAGATTCACTTCACGTTTTTGGCAGACGCTACAGAAAGCGATGGGTACTCGGTTAGACATGAGTACAGCCTATCACCCTCAAACAGATGGCCAAAGTGAACGAACTATACAGACGCTGGAAGACATGTTGAGAGCGTGTGTAATCGATTTTGGTGGTAGTTGGGATGCTCATCTGCCGTTGATTGAGTTCTCCTACAACAACAGCTACCATACAAGCATTGGATGTGCTCCATTTGAAGCGTTGTATGGAAGGAAATGCAGATCTCCCGTTTGTTGGGCCGAAATCGGTGAGAGTCAACTGACAGGCCCAGAGATCATCCAAGAAACAACAGACAAGATTTTCCAAATCACAGATCGACTCAAAGCCGCGCGAGATCGTCAAAAGAGCTATGCCGACAATCGTCGGAAGCCTCTAGAATTCAATGTTGGGGATCGTGTGCTACTCAAAGTTTCCCCTTGGAAAGGAGTCGTTCGATTCGGAAAGAAAGGGAAGTTAGCCCCAAGATACGTTGGACCATTTGAGATCACTGAAAGGATCGGTCCAGTGGCTTACCGGTTAAGGTTGCCACAAGAGCTTAGCGGTGTACATGATACTTTTCACGTGTCAAACCTCAAGAAATGTTTGGCCGATGAATCCCTTCACGTGCCAATCGAGGAAATCAAGATTGACGACAAGCTTCATTTTGTTGAAGAACCCATTGAGATCATGGATCGAAAGGTCAAGCAACTGAAGCGCAGTAGAATACCTATTGTTCGTGTAAGGTGGAATTCAAAACGAGGGCCAGAGTTTACATGGGAACGTGAAGATCAGATGAAACTCAAATATCCACATCTTTTCGAGGATGACACTCTTGGACCTAACTCCAGCTGAATTTCGGGACGAAATTCTCTCAACTGGGGGATACTGTGACATCCGTCACTTTAAGGTCCGTCAATTGACATGTTTGTCCGTCATCTATTCTATATTTGGTCATTCCTCATCATTATTTGACTCATTATGTGGATATCATGTGTGCAATATTATCGTTGGGTGTGCATTCGTTATAAACGTGTGAAGACCTTAAAAAGACCTTAAAAAGAGCTTTAAAACTTTCATTTTTGAAAACGCCAAATATATCATTTTATAAATAAAATAAATGTTTTAATATAACCATTTCTTAAGTCATAATAACATTAAATATACTTTTACAATTAATATAAAAACCTAACGAAGTCGTTTTTCAACCGAACAAAATTTGGGAAAACTCGGGGGTAAGTGCAGGGACTAAACTTGTAATTTTGGAAACTTGGGCTGGGTATAAATACCCATTTTCCAGCCCTAATCTTCATTATCACCATCTTCTTCATCTTCATCTCCTCTTCACACACTAAATCACCATCTTAGCACCAAATCCGACCCGAGAGGTCTCGTTTTCTTCGTCTTGACACCGTCTACAGCTTAGACTATCCCTCCTTAGCAGGTAGTTGTCTTTGGTTGTCCATTTTCTAGCCTTTTCACGGCTGTCCAAACTAGGGTTTCGGGTGTTCGGGTTCAACCCGAACACACAAGGTCGTATGGGTGCGTGTGAGGTCTCTTTGCTTGTGTTTTATGCTTGTGTATGTTTGTTGTGTGTTTCTGGAGGTCCTTGTGGTGTAAAACCCGTGTTTAGAGCGGCCCGGGGGCTGCTCCTCCCGACCACAGTCGCGATTCTGCAGATCAGGCGACTGGGTCATCCATGCGATTGAGCCGTGCGACTGAGTGGGTCGTGCGACTGGATCATGCGTCTGAGTCAATCGCGCGACTGAGTTGTGCGACTAGGCATGTCGTGCGACTGAGTTGTGCGACTGAGTGTGTGTATGCGATTGAGTCATGCGTGCGATTGAGTGTCTGCGAATGAGTCATGCGATTGAGTGTTTGTGTGCGATTGAGTCAGGTGACCGACTGAATGTGTGCGAATGAATGTGATTCGCACGACTGGGGTCCAATCGCACGAATGAAAGTTCAGTCGTATGAAAGTAGCTAATTCGCACGATTGAAGGTTGATTCGTGCGCATGGAAGTTGAGTCGTGCGTTTGGGTGTTGTGTGGTACGACTGAAGGCCAATCATACGAATGAAGGCTCAATCGTACGAATGAAGCTGATTCGCACGATTGAGGGTTGATTCGCACGAATGGAGGTTGAGTCGTGCGTCTGGCCTTGTATGTGACTGAAATTGTTGTGTTTGACCCTTTGTGCGTGGCGTGAGTATGTCGTGTGGTGTCGAGGTAACACTAACACAATTATGCCATTGTTTGGCCACAAAGATTAATGTCGACGTGAGAAAGGGCACAGAAACTATTTTGAGCAAATTTAACTAACGCTTTACAACGACCAAAATGACTTATAACTATTTACACTTATTCAATGCTTCTTCAATAAACAACGAGACTTTTACTTAAACATCATCATTAGTGGCGACAATGTCTTGTACTTGGATCTACATAAGATCTAGTACGCGTGTCAGTCTGTGTGTGTTGTACGCGACCCATCCGATACGACCCGAACCGACCCATCATTATTGCGCGCTTATACATATATCATATCATTAATGCTATACAGTAACTGTCAATAGGTGTTTGACCGTTTATTTGCATTCAACATTTGGGATTTCATCGATCATACATACTTACCACTTAACAAGTGAGTTTCGTGGCCCCTTTTACGCTTATACAATATTTCAATCATTTACAAATTGGGGGAAAAGTATGCTTACACATTTTATGCTGTACAACTTACATACATTTTACATACAAGGAATCAACGTGATACTGTGTTGCAAGTACTATTTGATACATGCTTGGGTCTGCTGTGTGGTTCTATCTTTGCAACTATTTAATTCCAGTGTGGGAACCGACGGTTAGGTATTGGTAGTACTACTAGGTTGACACCCCCACCCTCGTTCGATGGTATACTAGTTGGTACCATCAGTGGCCAGGAACGGGCCCTTGGGTGAATATATGCCGACAATTTCTTTGTGTACGTCGCTAGGTTTGGTTGCAAAGCTCATGTCATGTGATATTTACTTGTGTAATAACTGTATTCACGGTATTCCGACGCGCTATATATTACAGCATCACTTACATTTTTATTACATAAACCTGCGAGCTCACCAACAATTATGTTGACCGTTTTAAGCATATCTTTTCAGGTGATCATGCAAGTCCAGGAATCTAGGTGTGCTGCCTTAGTGGAGACCCTAGGATGCATTTTTGGGACTTATCTCATGTTTTGTTAAACAATCTTTTTGAACAATGTTATCGCATGTAAACAATTATCATCTTTTGAAATTTGTTCCCGGGTTGTGGGAATTAACATTTACATTTTCATCATATGTGTATATGTGTTATCATTATCATGTTGCTTATGGCTATGTGTTGTGGACATTGACTAAACACGACACAAGTCCCCTTGTTGTCGGGTGTCGTCATGACACGCATGTCATCATTATCTATATTGCTCTCTATCGCTTACCATGTGTTATGACGATCCCGGTCTCGTTACATCCCCGTGTTTCCGCTTTTAGCGGGGGTGTGACACAGGGGGTTTCACCTGCTTCCCCCTGTACACCTTTCCCCTGTCCATCACCTTGAGCACCACGGCATCCTCCTTCTCAATTGGTAGCTGTGGGAGCTTCTGATCATTAATCATCTGCATGAAGCGAGGGTACATGCAAAATCCCTCCTTCCCCTTCGCCTCGATGTTCTCCACCAGGTAGGTGAAGATCATCCTCGAAAACCAACACCACGTAGGCGTTCTGAATCTGATCAGAGAGCTCATCAAAACCTCCCTTCCTTGAGGCTATACATCTCAGCAGCATATGGGCTAAGTATTTGAACTGGGGGCACAGGTTGCTCTTGTTGAGCACACCTGCGTTGATATCCCCCAAGTACTTAGCCCGTAGAAAGCATCCACGAACCGTCAGCAGATGTAGTCTGGTGGGGCAATCGCTATCGTCTCCCAACTCTAACACTATCCGTAGGTCCTCCTCACTGATGTCAATGGCCTGGCCAAAGATAGAACTCCGAATCCGGTGAGGCTCTGAGGACCTATCTACAACAGCGCTTTCCCAGAAAGCCTGCTGTATCGACCTGTAGGGTGTGCATGGGGTAGAGATCGCTCTGAAGATCCTCGATCTCCTCAGAAATGAAATAATGCCTACGAACTCGGGTGCATTCCGGGATGTCAAATCAAGATGAGGACATATGTTGTGCTTTGTGCTCATCGTCCACCGACTCGCCATCTGTTACACAATGTAAATAAACGTTAGCGTGGGTCAATGAGTAACAATTTAAATCTTTAGAACTTGAAATTTTTCTGTTCTGTCGTGTGGATGAGCTAAGTGACTGGGATCTAGTCGTGCGACTGAGATCTAGTCGTGCGAATGAGCTGTGCGACTGAGATCTAGTCGTGTGAATGAGTTCATACGTACGACTGAGCATGCGACTGGGCTTAGTCGTATGCTGTTAGAGCATATATAGTCATATATAGTGTGTCCGTCGCTTGTCGAATAGTCTAGGCTTAATGTAATACACCTGATATGTTGTAAACACATGAAACTGGGTCATTCGCAGAAGCATATGCGAATGAGACTCAGTCGTGCGACTGAGCCTTGCTAATGGGCCAGCCGTGCGACTGAGAGATGCAATTGGGTCATTCGTCAGACTGAACCATAAGTATGGTCCAGTCGTACTATTGAACCACACGCATGGCCCAATCGTACGATTGAACCATACGCATGGTCCAATCGCACGAATGGGCCCAGTCGCATCTAATATGGGCCGAGGCCTATATATACCAGTTTCAATGTGTAGAGAGTTAAGGGATTTGAGAGGGAGTCTGCCCGGAGCCTAGGGCTGCCGGATGAGAGGGGAGATCATGCTCGATCTCCCCTTGCCAAGAATCTTGATTCTTATGTTGTAACGAGCTTGTAATCATTAGGTTTTATCAATGAAACCATTATATTATAGTTCGGGTTATTGATTGTCTCTTGGTTTTTGCTATTGTTTATCCTTTCGTCAAGAACATGCTCATTACAACATAAGAATCAAGACTCTTAACTCTTAACTCTTTACACATTCATATGTTGATTCTTGGTTTTTGATGTAGACATCCGAGCATGTTCTTGACGGAAGGATAAACAACAGCAAAAACCAAGAGACAATCAATAACACGAACTATAATATAATGGTTTCATTGATAAAACCTAACGATTACAAGCTCGTTACAACATAAGAATCAAGACTCTTGGCAAGGGGAGATCGAGCATGATCTCCCCTCTCATCCGGCAGCCCTAGGCTCCAGGCAGACTTCCTCTCAAAACCCTTAACTCTTTACACATTGAAACTGGTATATATAGGTCTCGGCCCATATTTGATGCGACTGGGCCCATTCGTGCGATTGGACCATGCGTATGGGTCAATCGTACGACTGGACCATGCGTATGGTTCAATCGTACGATTGGACCATACTTATGGTTCAGTCTTACGAATGACCCAATCGCATCTCTCAGTCGCACGACTGGTCCATTAGCATGGCTCAGTCGTACGACTGAGTCTCATTCGCATATGCTCCTGCGAATGACCCAGTTTCATGTGTTTACAACATATCAGGTGTAATACATTAAGCCTAGACTATTCGACAAGCGACGGACACACTATATATAAAAATATATGCTCCAACAAATTTCCCCTTGGATGTTGCTTGCGAATAGTAGATAACACCTCTTACAATCTTCAGTCAATCTTTGCTCTGGTTGTCAATAGAATCAAACAAAAACCATATTAGCCAACGTTGCCGATCCGCCAGGTTGCTACAATCCCTGAAAATGAATTTAGGCACAATAGCTTTCGTTTACTTTGCAGAACACCATCATAGCAGCAAGATTCCCCGTATGACTAATTTTTCCAGATAATGACATGAACAGTTTTCCATTGCTTCAATCTTCACACAGGCTAACATGATTAACATTAACACCTGCAGAAATTCCCCCTCACATTCAGCATATCCTAATATATAAACGTTGTGCTCTCTTGGCGTCTTGATACGGTGTATTGGGCAAAAGGTAGAAGGTTCCAATCCACAGCTGACAATATCAAACAAATCAGCATGCATGTAGATTCATCATCAGAAACCTGCTCACCTCATCACTTTCTGATTGCATCTTCAATTTCTCTATACATGGTTTTCCCCTAAGAATGAGAATCCTCTCTGTACGGATAGATATAACTTGATTGGCCCATAAATAGTCAGATGCTCCTGACTACCCCACAAAATCAGCACCGACTGCTGACATCTTCTCTTCTCTCTTTCGTGTTCCAACTTCATTCACCTATTCTGGAATTCCGACGAATAATGGGGTATACATCGAACTTATTTGACAAAAGAATCTCAGGGTGAATGTGCTTTTCTCATTCTCAAATCTGTGCAAAAGATAGTTCCAAACTCTTTTTTTTTTTGTCTGGAACACCGTTCATCTGTATGACGTGGAGGACAAATATCACATTCATGTGAATGGATGATACGAATGATATATTCGAGAGACTGGTCATAAGACTGCTCTAGTAGCATGATTGGTCATAAAACTGGTCCAGTAGCATGACTTGTCATAAGACTGGTCCAGTAGCATGACTGGTCATAAGACTGGTCCAGTAGGATGACTGGTCATAAGACTGGTCCAGTCGCATTCCAGTCGTATTCCAGTCGCATTCCAGTCGTACGAATGGTACATTAGCATGGTCCAGTCGCACGACTGGTCCAGTAGCATGGTCCAGTCGCACGAATGGTCCATTAGCATGGTCCAGTCGCACGAATGGTCCATTAGCATGGTCCAGTCGCATGAATGGTCCATTAGCATGGTCCAGTCGCACGAATGGGTCTGCACGCAGATTTTCAGATCTGCAGCCGCCAAAGCTGCCAAAAACCCTAATTTGATGAATTTTACATGAACCGAAACAAAATAGACATCATCAGATTCGCAAGGGTCATAGGAACGTGGTTTCGACTTCGATTTTAACATAAAAACAACACACGTAACAAGATCTGAGCGAAACACGAAGAACACAAAGTGGGTTTAACGTCAAGAATCTGAAATAGATCCAGATATCAAGAGCTCGGGTTGCTAGAATGATTGTTAGATCATTCCAGCAGTAACCGGCTCTGATACCAATTGTGAAGTCAGCTGGATCGGTAGACATCCGAGCATGTTCTTGACGAAAGGATAAACAACAGCAAAAACCAAGAGACAATCAATAACACGAACTATAATATAATGGTTTGACCTAACGATTACAAGCTCGTTACAACATAAGAATCAAGACTCTTGGCAAGGGGAGATCGAGCATGATCTCCCCTCTCATCCGGCAGCCCTAGGCTCCGGGCAGACTCCCTCTCAAATCCCTTAACTCTCTACACATTGAAACTGGCATATATAGGCCTCGACCCATATTAGATTCGACTGGGCCCATTCGTGCGATTGGACCATGCGTATGGTTCAATCGTACGATTAGGCCATGCGTATGGTTCAATCGTACAACTGGACCATACTTATGGTTCAGTCTTACGAATGACCCAATTGCATCTCTCAGTCGCACGACTGGCCAATTAGCAAGGCTCAGTCGCACCACTGAGTCTCATTCGCATATGCTCTTGCGAATGACCCAGTTTCATGTGTTTACAACATATCAGGTGTATTACATTAAGCCTAGACTATTCGCAAGCAACGTCCAAGGGGGAACTTGTTGGAGCATATATAGTCATATATAGTGTGTCCGTCGCTTGTCGAATAGTCTAGGCTTAATGTAATACCCCTGATATGTTGTAAACACATGAAACTGGGTCATTCGCAGGAGCATATGCGAATGAGACTCAGTCGTGCGACTGAGCCTTGCTAATGGGCCAGTCAAGCGACTGAGATATGCAATTGGGTCATTCGTAAGACTGAACCATAAGTATGGTCCAGTCGTACGATTGAACCATACGCATGGCCCAATCGTACGATTGAACCATACGCATGGTCTAATCGCACGAATGGGCCCAGTTGCATCTAATATGGGCTGAGGCCTATATATACCAGTTTCAATGTGTAGAGAGTTAAGGGATTTAAGAGGGAGTCTGCCCGGAGCCTAGGGCTGCCGGATGAGAAGGGAGATCATGCTCGATCTCCCCTTGCCAAGAGTCTTGATTCTTATGTTGTAACGAGCTTGTAATCGTTAGGTTTTATCAATGAAACCATTATATTATAGTTCGGGTTAGTGATTGTCTCTTGGTTTTTGCTGTTGTTTATCCTTCCGTCAAGAACATGCTCGGATGTCTACCGATCCAGTGACTTCACATATGCTATCTCATGCGTCTACACCAGTCGTGCGACTGTACTCATACGCATGGTTCAGTCGTGCGGTTTAGCCATCTGCCTAGCTCAGACGTGCGACTGAAGTTCATCAGGGTGTCCATTTGCATGCCAGACTGACTGTTCAATTCTAGTTCAAATTTTGAGCAAAATTTAATGTTAGACGTCGTGATTTGGCTCATTAGTCTCGCAAATGACCGACAAAACACCTAATAACCTTTAATTTCACAATGTGCTTAGTTTTATTAGTTTCTTAGGCAAACTAAGTCTCGGTTCTGTTTAGGGCTTAAATCAATCATTTAGGGCACAAATCGATGGACATTTGAGTGGATTGCACTTCACTTTACCAGTATAATCACTAAAAATGGTCAGTACACAACAATCAGTGGTCAAGAATGATCAAATGGAAAATCGGGCAGAGTAACGGTGAAGTCGTGCGATTTGAGGGCGATTTGGGAGTGATGAATGATTGCGACCGACTCCCCCTCCTTTTATACTAGGGTTTCCTTCAGTCGTGTGACTGAGCCCAGTCGCATACTTGATTCGTGCGACTAGAAGTCAGTCATGCGACTGGCATAGTCGGTCACCTTCAGTCGTGTGACTAGGTGTCAGTCGTGCGACTGTCTCATTCGGTCATCTCCATTGATGCGATTGGTTCAATCTTGTGATCCAATCGTGTGAGTTTACTCATGCTTATGGTCCAATCGCACGTCTGGGCCATACGTGTGGTTTATTCGTGCGATTGGGCTCATACGTATGGTCCAATCGTACGGCTGGTCCATACTCATGGTCCAGTCATGCGAATGACTCATACTTATGATTTTGACTTTATGACCATTTGACACTTAGCCCTTTTTTAACAATTGATAAAACATTTCGAGCATTCGATCATCTCATACATGATCATTTTAACTTAGAGAATCTTTGATCACCTCATACGTGATCCTTTTAAAACAAAACAATTTGTCACCTTAGATGTGACTCTTTTAATGTGAAAACCAGTTTGGTCACCTCAGACGTGACCCTTTTAAGTGATTAAATCCCAGATAGAGTTCCGATGCGTAGTCCGACTTTTAACTACTATATTAACTGAAATTAACTAACTTAACCAACTAGAAATAAACAAAACTAAAACATAATTTTGTATTTTTGTGTGAGGTTGAAATCCTAAGATAAGTATCTACCAGATTTTCTTTCTAGACAGTATAGCATCAAGTTACATTGATCATAACTGGAACAATTCGTTATGGAATCATACAGGTTTATCAAATCATTTGAGACATTTTAACAAAGCCTTTTGATGCTAGATTCTTGTTTTTATCGAGAGTCATTATCAAGTTTAGGAAATCATACTAGAGCTATAAGATACACACAATGATTTGGACTTTCAAGAATTGTAGCCACGATAATTGTCAGTATACTTGTCCTCTTAAATCCATACACAGATTTTTGACACAGATTGGTGATATGTTAGGTTTAATTATTTCAACAAGCCTATGTGGATCCCACACTTATATGGTAATCAACGTTCCTCAGGAGATTTTTGAGCGGTCTACGGGTGTTTTGACAAGAAGAAACTATTTAAGAGCTTTCAAAGAGATGCCAAGCCTCAGGTCAGTACCATCACACAGCAGAGAGGCGCAAACAACAATGAATTCTAGAATATTTAGGTTATGCTTATCCTTAGGTCAGTGCCATCACACAGCAGAGAGGCACACAACCTATCTTCTCGTGAGAGCATTTTTCTTTTCTTTTTGCACGTAACACACCAACAACATTTGTTATCAGCTTGATAGCGCTTACACAATTTTTTTTCGTGCTTTGCTCTTTTTATGGTTATCCGCACACATTTGTGGCGTTTATTTGCTCGTCACCCCTTATTGGAACTACGTTGATTGTGTTAACCAGGGATAAGATGGGAACCCACAGCTAGTTGAACAATTTAGTTTGAATTTAAGTCACCAATGAGGTCTACTTCATCTATTGTGTTGAATCTACCGACACATCATACAATGAACTTGCAACCTCTAGGTCTACTTTCTTTATGTTACCTAATTAGCATACTAGTTTTACTATCATTTTTGCTTTTATTTTGCTTAGACTTCTCAGACTTATACTTCGAATTTTGCATCTTAATCAGTTAAGTTCTTTTAAAGTCCCAAACTCTTTGTTCCTGTGTACTATCATTTTCCATAAACATTGAATCAGTATCACAGATACGATCTCATTTCTATTAGCTAGACTGTCCTTCTCTCTCCTTTTTTTAAGTACTTAAATTAAAACAACTAATTTAATACTAATTTAACCTATTCTCCCCCTAAAATTCTAAAACCGAAAATATTTTTGCGTTTTTGGATTTTAAAGAGACAAGAAATTAAAATAAGAAAAATAAAAGAAAATAAAAGAAAATGAAAATAAAACGTTATCAGACTAAGCATTTCATCCTCTGTGATCACATCACTTTTCTTTTTCACCCCGTTGACCTCTAACGGATATAAAAATCTTGGTTTATCAAAGGATTTTGTGTAGAGGTCAGCGCGTTGTAAGTCCGTATTAATTTTAACAACATCAATTAAATTCTTTTCAAAACAATCACGTATAAAGTGATATTTAATTCCGATGGGTTTGGTCTTAGGATGTTGGACCAGATTTTTAGTTACAGCTATAGCAGCAGAATTATCAACAAATATAGGAGTGTTAGAGAATTTCAAACTGTAGTCCAGCATTTGCTGTTGAATCCAGATGATTTGTGAACAGCAGCTTGCAGCAGGAACGTATTCAGCTTCACAAGTTGACAGAGCAACCGATGTCTGCTTCTTACACTGCCATGTGACTAATCTTCTCCCAAAGAATTGACATCCCGCTGAAGTTGACTTGTAGTTCATTTTGAAGCTGCCATAATCCGAATCGCTATACGCAGTAAGCTCAAAGTCATCGTCATGAGGAGACCACAACCCAAGTGTTGGAGTACCCTTCAGATAACGAAATATCCTTTTGACGCCTATGAGATGGTTGACCTTTGGTTTCGCCTGATATGTGGAGCAGAGACACATCGTGTACATGATATCAGGTCGTGAGGCAGTGAGGTACATGAGTGATCCGATCATTCCTCGGTACATGGTGGCATCCACCAGATCACCATTTTCGTCGGGTGCCATATCGTGGTTTGTAGCAAGTGGAGTTCCAGCTGCCGACGCATTCTCCATATCGAACCGACTGAGAATATCGCCTACATATTGGTCTGATGTAGGAAAATTCCCTTAGGTGTCTGATCCACCTGTAACCCGAGAAAGAACTTCATTTCTCCCTTGGCACTTATCTCACACTCAGCTTTCATTACTGCTTCAAATTCTTTACATAGATCTTCGTTTTTGGAACCGAAGATTATGTCATCAACATAAATCTGTACGAGCCGTAAGTCACCATCCTTTTCTTTGCTGAACAGTGTACAGTCAATCACTCCTCTGCGAAATCTGTGTTTCACAAGATGAGTCGAGAGTTTTTCATACCATGCTCTGGGGGCTTGATGAAGCCCGTATAGAGCCTTGTCTAGCTTGTACACTCTGTCCTCCGGAATGATGTACTCATTCTTCAACACGTAGCACTTCTTGTTATCAAAAACAACCTTGAAACCTTTATCACAAATATGTGATATAGAAAGTAAGTTATGTTGTAGTTGCTGAACATAGTTGACCTTGTCAAACTTAACTTTCTGATTTCCACTTCTCCCTGTGTAGTGATGTAACCTCCTTTATTTCCAGCAAAGGAAACATGTCATCCCTTAATTTGTTTGACGTTTGAGAGGAGAGACAAGTTCCCAGTCATGTGCCTTGATGCCCCACTACCAACGATCCAGGTATTTGTAGAATCACTATAGCAGACACCCTGCACATTTAAAGGAAATGATTAGTTTAGGTTAGGTACCCAAGCCTTAACTGGCTTGGGTGACCCAGAGGCATCACACATCATAAATTCTACCCACTGTCCATTTGAAGGTGAGGGCATATCATGCTTCTTACTGCTCTCAGTATCAGACATTTGATTTGATTTTTCTTTCTACATGCCATTTTTGTGCAAGGCCTGTTTGTGATAAACAGACGACTGGCTTATGGTTTGAACTTTAGTTTCATTATTTTTTTTAGGTGGAGTAATAGAACTTCTTTTAGAAGAAATCTGTTTAGTATCATGAAGTTCAACTTTCTTTCTTGGTATCTGATACTTAGGACAATTAGAAGCAATGTGTCCTCTCTTTCCATAATTGTAGAACGATCAACCTTCAACATGTTGGGAAAGACGTCTCTGTGGGGAAGTGTGTGAGACCAGTGTGACTTTGGGCTTGTTGGGTTTTGTCACTTCTTGTTTAGATGTTTTATCGTCTTTAACAAAATCAATTGTCGAAACCTTTTTAACATCTTTACCTTTTTGGTTATTTGGACTTTGACATGAAGCACATGATTGGTTAACTTGTTTGGTCTTTTTGGGTTCATTATTAGATGTTGTTGAACCTGACTTTACCTTAACCTTCTCAAATTTCTCATCCAAATTAACGATACGCATTTTACCCTTAGTTTTCATGTTAGGACCTGGTATTTGAACGAAATACCGAATGATTAACGTGTAAACCAAATCAAATAGTGCGGAATCCTATTTTATTGGCGATCCAATCAGTGAGAACGCACGAAGAATCAATAAAGTATTGAATCTAACGTTAAGAATCGATAGGGAATCGATCTATAGCGTTCTATGAACTTGGAGAACGAACTAGGAGGCTTCTGGACGGGTAGGGTACGTCTGGAGTCGAAATAGAATGAATGCTTACGTTTTTCCATGAATTGGGTTGTATTTATAGGTTAGTATTGTTCATTCGTGCGACTGAACCATTAGTATGGTTCAGTCGTGCGATTGAAACATGCGGTTGATTCATCCGCACGACTGAGTGTTCAGTCGTGCGACTGAGCCAATCTTATGTTACAATCATACGACTGATCCAGTCTCCTGGTTCAGTCGTGCGACTGAGTCATTCGTATGAAGTTATTCATGCGTGTGGTCCATTCGCATGGGCCATTCGCATGAGAACTTCATTGTGTTAAGTTTGAATGTATTAATTAATATAACATTATGTGTAACAATTCAAACAACCACAAACCTAATTAACCATTTCAACATCGACTCATTAATGAAATATTAAACATTATAAATCACAAAACATCAATATCATTTCATTAATCATTCCAAACATTACATCAGAATCAGACGAACAAGATCTATTGCATTCATATCATGATCTAGGGACATACATGTATCAACAAACTCCCCCTTGGACCTAGATCTCTCTAATGTCTTGTTTTCTGCATCACCTCCTCATATTTCTTGTACTTATCATCTTTTGTGACTCCCGCGTGAATCTCAAACGCGAAGCAGAGTCTTATAACGTTCTGGAACTGGAGGGCTTGTACAATATCCTGCGTATCATAGAACAGTGGCCACTTGTATAGAGTGTAGACATCATTAGCTGACAAGTTGGTAAGTCACATTGGGTCGAATACCCTGATAGTATCCATTGTGCCCTCTCTGTTTAGGACGATGACCGCTTCTCCTGTCCTCCAATCGTAGTACCACTTAAAATGTGGAGTGAAGTCCTGTGGCATTTCCCTGAGCGGGATTCTTGACATCGTGCGCGGAGGACTCCACTTTAACACTATCTTTGGCTTTCCAGTAATGGCATCAACTTCAGGCCTTCTGATATACCTTGTAGGCTGTTGGGGTCTGAAGTTAACCCACCTGGTGTGGTACTCCTTCCTTAGGGCAGCCTCAAACCAGCCTGACATCTTTTTGGGTCAGCATACAACAGCTTCAGTTTGGCCAGCTGGTTGAGCTTAAAACCTGGTAGAGTCTTAGATCATGTGGCAATCTAAAGTACTCTATGCCCTTCTCCTTCTTAACTGCATAGACGTTAAGGTCCTCAAAGTATGCCCACGCTATAATCCTGCCCGACACCTTATGATGTTTCTTGACTCTGTAGAGTTTGGTGTAGGCATCCTATTTAGGTGCAACGCATTGGGCTCTAACTTCTTTAAAACAAGCATCCCACTCAGCCTTTCGGATATCGACATCATCATTTGAGGCTTGGGCCGTTCCCTCTGTTTTCTCTGATTCTTGCTCCATTTGTCTAACACCTCAAAAGTATCGCTAACAAGGGATTCACCCAGATTGGGGACCACATTTCCCTCATTGTCAGCATACTGAGGGTAGTGCTCGGCAGTGACATCTTCTATCTCTATTTCATCAACGTCGTTGAGCTCTTCGTCACTTGTCGAGTCGCACGTCGGAGCATCCTTTACAATCTCATCTGGGTTTAACTTGAAGATCTCTACTAGTTGCTCGTTTGATAGATCGTGAATTATTTCCCCTTCTTCAGGGGTATAACTCACCGACCTCCTTACGATCCCTTGCAGATCAAGAATCATAGTTAACTGAGTCTTGACCTGCTGAAGGGGAGCAACATCAAACTCATCCCTTTGGTAATTTGGATCTGTTTGATTTAAACATGCAACACATCAACCATTAGTTAATAATCAAAACAGACATGCATTAAACTTAATATAAACATCAAATACATCAGTTTAAATACATGATTCAAATACAAAAGTAATTAAATACATAGACATCTAATCTTTACTTTTGTCTTGGATCATGGGTCATCACTTGGTGGAGCAGAGGAGGAAGCTTGTTGGTCTTGTCTATTCTTGGATCTCCTTTCCTGACCTTGAGCAGAGGCCGATGCAGCTGCATCTCCTCCTTCTGCATCATCATCCTCATCCCTCTCCTCTGTCCTCTCTTTCTCAGTCCCCTCATCATCCTCAGTCTCATCATCATCCTCATCGTCATCCTCATCATCATCATCACCATCATCTCCGTCTCCCTCTTTAATCTTCAGGGGCTCCTTTTTAGATCCCTTTAGCTTTAGCATGATTGTCTTCTTAGCCTCCTCCAAATCCTCTATCTTCTTGGCAGATGTGACACTATGCTCCTGGAGTTGGGCGATCTCGTGGCTCTGAGCAGCCATTTGTTGTGCCTGCTCCTCAATCAATCAAGCCTGCTCTGAGATCTAGTGTGACTGTGCAGCAGTAAGATCAGCCAGCTGGCGCATCTGAGCCGTCTTCTCCTCGTCAGCAGCTAACAAGCGCATCACCATCCGGTTTAGCGCAGAAAGCTGTTCCTCTACCCCAATTGGAGGTAGAGGTGATCCATATGTATGTGAGGGATGTGAAGAAGGTCCTGCTTGGTGGCTAGTGGTGGTGGTGGTGGCTGTGGTGAAGATGGGGCTGGGTCTGTGAGATAGTGGAGGTGATGTAGGAGTGAAAGATATGGTGGTGGTTGGCATATGTACAGTGGTGGGAGGTGTGGTGGTGGTAGTGGTAGCTGTGGTGGCTGTGGTGGTGGATGGTGTGTCAGTAGAGGTGGTAGTGGTGGTGGTAGATGTAGTGGCTGTGGTGGTAACGAAGGTCAGTCTTCTCTTCTTCTTCTTCTGGCCGTGGGGCTGAGCCATCCTTTTCCTCCTTGTTCCCGTCGAGGTGGATGCTCCCCCTAGAACACGGCTAGCTGAGTCAGGGGCATAGCTAGGATCTGCAGCTGTCTCTCCTGAATCTCTTGGGCGTTCACCAACCGCCCTTAGCCCATACTCTGTGGGAACAACCTTGCTTCCCACAGTTCTCGTTAAGGGCTCCTCGTCAGACTCATCTTCCTCCTCACCAGGAACAAAGTCCTGATGGAAACCAGCAGACTCAGCTATGTCACCAGCTGGGGCAGATACTGGAGGTATAACATCTGAAACTGTGCCTCTCGGTGGAATAGGCATATCGTCTCCAGCATCCCCACTGTCATCATCATCTGAATCATGCTCTGGGAGTAGCAGTCTCTCATCGTCTGAATCACTGTCATCATGATGCCACTTGCGTCTACCTGGCGCCACATATCTCTCATTGGCCAGATGGCCGATCAACCTCTTCACTTGGGGTTTTACCTGCTTGCCTCGATACACTCTCATCCGACCTAAAGTCGTGTCATCCATAATCTCAAGGGCAACAGCATCATGGCTCTCCTTGGGAAGTGAAGGCAGCTTCTCGTTGAAGATCAGCTGCAGAAACCTGGGGTACATACAAAAACCCTCCTTCCCCTTGGCCTCCAGATTCTCCACCAAATATGAGAAGATCATGCTCGAGAAGCTGAAGGGGTGGTTCAGCACCAGTGCCACATAGGCATTCTGAATCTGGTCTGATAGGTCATCGAACCCACCCCTCCTTGAAGCAATACACTTCAGGATCACATGCGCCAAGTACTTGTACTGGGGACACAGGTTGCTCTTGTTGAGCACACCTGAGTTTATGTCCCCAGCGTACTTAATCCTGAGAAAGCAGCCTCTAACTGTAAGTGGATGTAGTCTGGTGGGGTGATCAGTATCGTCCCCAAAATCAAAAACTCTCTGGATGTCAGCTGCTGTAACCTCAATATCATGACCATGAATGGAGCTCCGTATACTGTAAGGCTCACGTGAACGATCAACGGAGGCATTCTCCCAGAATGCTGGTGTAACGACCTGTAAGGAGTACACGGTGTAGATATGGCCTTATGTATCCGAGAACGTCGAAGGAACGCAATAATCTCTGTAAACTCGGCCCCATTCCGAGTCGTATGGTCCAAATGAGCACATATGTTGTGCTTTGGGTTAATGGACCATCTATCAGCCATTTGCCTGAAACACAAGACACAGAACCATTAGTAAATAATACATCAAAATTCAGTTCTAAGTGTATAGTTTAAATTCAGTCTGATTCATTCGTGCGAATGGATCATGCGACTGAAGTCAGTCGGTTGTCCTTTCATGCGACTGAGCTCATTCGGGTGAATGAGACATGCGACTGAGTTCAATCTGCTGACTGAGTCTGCGATTGGTTCAGTCGGCCGACTGAGTTCATTCGCATGGTGCATTCGCCCGATTGACCCAATCGCAAGATTCAATCGTGCGATTGGAGTTCATCCGGACGACCAGTCGCTTGTCCCACTGTTCAGTCGCCTGTGGTTCGAATCTTGACCAAAACAAGTAATTTAACATGGTTTAATGGTCCAATAGACTCGCCATCTTGTCACTAATAACCTATTAAACTTAATTTTAACATTTTGCTTAGTTTATGTTGGTTATTAGGTCATTTACAGTCCGATTCTTGTTTCACTCGAATATCACACAATTAGGGTTCCATTTCTTCTGATTTCATTGAGATTTCACTGCAATCTACCTGTATAAACGTCAACGAACGTCAGAAGATCAATAATGATGTGAAAACAAGGTCTAGAGAAATTTTGGCAGAGTAACGGTACTAGGTGCGATTTAGGAGCGATTGAGGGTGATGAGTGAAATGCGATCGACTGTGGCCCTTTAAATACTGAAGCTGAGTTCAATCGGCCGACTGGCCTCATTCGCTCAGTTCATTCGGGCGACTGAAGCTCAGTCGTGCGATTGGCCCAGTCAGTCGCATTCAGTTGGCCGACTGAGGTTCAGTCGGTCGACTGACTCATTCGTACCCTTTCATTAGCACCCTTTCATTCGCACCTTCAGTTGACCGACTGAGTCTCAGTCGGTCGACTGACTCATTCGCACCCTTTCATTCGGTCGAATGGATCAGTCTGATAAGCCATTCGGGTGAATGGCTCAATCTCATGTCCAGTCGTGCGAATGGGACCCATTCGCATGGTTGGTCCATACTTATGGTCCAATCGTGCGAATGGGTTATACTTATGAAATTTTCTGCCATTTTGACCATTTTACATTTAAAACCCTTTTAACTATTGAAATTAACATTATGAGCATTTGATCATCTCAGACATGATCATTTTAACTTGAAAACTTTTTGATCACCTCAGACGTGATCCTTTTAAACACTTTGTCACCTCAGACGTGACTCTTTTAAACTTTGAAAACACATGTGGTCATCTCAGACATGACCCTTTTAGTGAGTTGATCCCATACTGATTTTCATGATGTAGTCCGACAAACAAACAAACTAAAATGACTAAATAAATTAGAAAATTAAACTAAAGTACAAAAATTAAACTTGTTTTTGGCTTTTTGTGAGAGATAAATCCTAAGATAGAAATCTACTGGATTTGGTTCCGGAATAGGCAGCTTCAACTTAGATTGACCACACCTGGACCAATTCAATTTTGGAATCATACAGGCAAGTCAAATCATTTGGGACTTGTTATCAAAACCTTTTGATGCTCAATTCTTGGTTTTCATCCAGAGTCGTTAGCAAATTTAGGAAATCATACTGGAACTATTAGATTACCACATTGATTTGAACTTTCAAGAATTGCAGCCACAATGATTGTCAATATGTTTGTCCTCTTAAATCCATACACAGACTTTAGACACAAACTGGTGATAGTTTTAGGTTTAATTATTTCAACTAACATTTGTGGATCCCACACTTATATGGTAATCAACATTCCTCAGGAGCTTTTGAGCGGTCTACGGGTATTTTTACAAGAAGAGACTATTCTTAGAGCTTTCAAAGAGAAGCCAATCCTCAGGTCAGTGCCATCGCACAGCAGAGAGGCGGCAAACAACAATGAATTCTAGAATATCTAGGTTATGCTTATCCTCAGGTCAGTGCCATCGCACAGCAGAGAGGCACACAACCTATCTTCTTGTTAGAGCAGCTTAATTTTTCTTTTGCACAGAATGCACCAACAACATAAGTCATTAGCTTGATAGCATTTGTCTTTCATTTTTTTTCGTGCTTTGCTCTATTTATGGTCATCCGCACACATTTGTGGCGTTTACATGCTCATTACCCCTTATTGGAATATTGTTGATTGTGTTAACCAGTGACAAGATGGGAGCCCACAGTCAGTTGAACAACTTAGTTTGATCTTGAGATCACCAGTCAGGTCTAATCATCTATTGTGTTGAATCTACCGACATATCATTTGTGGTCTAGCAACCTCTAGGTCTACTCTCGTTGTGTTACCTTAGTAGTTACCAGTTTTTCTATCATCTTTCCTTTTATATTGCTTAGACTACACAGACTTATACTTTGAATTTGCATCTTTTCTAAATTAAATTTTTAAAGTCCCTCTTGATTTGTTCCTGTGTACTATCATTTTCCAAAGGGTTTGAATCGGTATCACAGATACGATCTACCTTATATCAGCTATCCACTCCTTCTCTCTCATTTTTTATTTTTTTTTATTTTTTATTTATTTTATTTTTTTTAATGTTACTGGCTGACTTATTCTCCCCTAAAATACTAAAATCATAACTGGTTTAATTATTTTAGGATTTTAATAAACAGCTAAATAACATGAGTTTAATTTAAACAGACTAAACTAAATAAAGAAAATAAAATAAAAAGAAAAATTAACTAAACTGCATCGGACTACACATGATCATCATCAGGAATAACATCACTTTTCTTTTTAACGCCGTTGACCTCTAACAAGTATAGAAAACGTGGTTTATCAAAGGCTTTTGTATAGAGGTCAGCGCGTTGAAAATCAGTATTAATTTTTACCACATCGATTAAGTTCTTTTCAAAACAGTCTCTTATGAAATGGTATTTAATACCGATGTGTTTGGTCTTTGGATGTTGGACCGGATTTTTAGTTACTGCAATTGCAGCAGAGTTATCAACAAAAATAGGAGTAGAAGAAAACTTTAAACCGTAATCCCGCATTTGCTGTTGAACTCAGATGATTTGTGAACAGCAACTTGCAGCAGCAACGTATTCGGCTTCACAGGTTGACAATGCAACCGAGGTCTGCTTCTTACACTGCCAGGTAACTAATCTCCTCCCAAAGAATTGACACCTGCTGATGTAGACTTGTAGTTCATCTTGCAGCCCCCGTAATCCGAGTCACTATACGCCGTGAGCTCAAAGTCATCATCATGAGGATACCACAACCCAAGTGTGGGTGTACCCTTCAGATAACGAAATATCCTCTTGACCCCGATCAGATGGTTAACCTTAGGCTTAGCCTGATATCTAGAACATAAACATGTAGCATACATGATATCAGGTCTTGAGGCAGTGAGATACATGAGGGATCCAATCATTCCTCGGTACATTGTGGCATCTACCAGATCTCCATTTTCATCAGGTGCTATATCATGATTTGTAGCAAGTGGAGTCCCAGCAGCAGAAGCATTCTCCATGTCAAACCGACTGAGAATGTCTCCCACATACTTGGTCTGATGTAGAAAGATCCCATTTGGTGTCTGATCCACCTGTAACCCGAGAAAGAACTTCATCTCCCCCATAGCACTCATCTCAAACTCTTTCTTCATAACTGCTTCAAACTCTTTGCATAATTCTTCGTTCTTTGAACCGAAGATTATGTCATCGACATAGATCTGTACGAGCAGTAGGTCTCCATCTTTTTCTTTGATGAACAGCGTGCAGTCAATGACTCCCCTGCGAAAGCCGTGTTTCACAAGATGAGTCGAGAGTTTCTCATACCAGGCTCTTGGAGCTTGATGAAGCCCGTATAAAGCCTTGTCGAGTTTGTAAACTCTGTCCTGATGATAAGGATCTTCAAATCCCTCGGGTTGACTGACATAGACTGTCTCTCGTATTTCCCCATGAAGGAATGCACTCTTCACATCTAATTAGTAGACTTTAATCTTCATGTACGATGCATAGGCAAGGAAGATACGAATGGCTTCCATCCTTGCCACGGGTGCAAACACTTCATTGTAGTCAATCCACTCGACTTGGCGAAATCCCTGAACCACCAGTCGAGCCTTGTTCCTGATAATGACCCCTTGGTCATCCTTCTTGCATTTCAAGACCCATTTGGTGCCAATGACCTTAGCACCTTTAGGTCTATCTACCAGAGTCCATACACCTAACTTCTTGAACTGAAGAAGTTCTTCTTGCATGGCACTCACCCACGCCTCATCATTTAGTGCTTCACTGACATATTTTGGCTCAAACTGCGAGACAAAACACCGATAAGCACCATCATGAATGTATCCCTTTTCCATAACCGAGGCATAATCAGCTGAGTATAGCTGATTTCGGGTTTGTACTCCTGATCTGACATCCCCAATGACATTGTCTAGGGGATGATAGACGTTTAGACGTGATCCTGGAGTAGTAGGAACAACTACCTCAGAGCCAAGATTATGAACATTTGGTTCTGCATCTGAGGTAGTTGGAGTTTGAGGTTCCGAAGTCGAAGGTGCATCACTGTTAGATGCTTGTGGACTTTCAGGAATTGGAACCTGTCCCGCTTGACTGTTCTGATCATCTTCTTCAGCTTCATCTTCAGAGGAGGAGTCACTGTCGTCGACTACTCCCCCTGACTGAGTAGATGATTCTCCTTGTGAACTAGATGATGTTGAATCATGAGATGGTGTATTCAAGATATCATACATCATCCGAGTAGCTAACTCATCATCCGAAGGAGAGATAGGGATGTTGAAGGACTTGAAGAATCCATCATAGTCGAAAAAGTAGGCGGGTCCTTTGCCAGTAGGTGGTGTGGTATATCTCTGAACATCAACATTACACCACACTTCTACTTGACCCGTTGAGTTGTTGTAAACTCTCTTGTTTGGTATGTTGTATCCTAGGAAGATTCCTTCATCAGCCTTCTCGCTGAATTTACCTTCTTGAGTCTTCTTCAGAAGTGTGCACGGCGCGCCAAATGGTTCGAGATACTCCAAATTCGGTTTGCGTCTTTGTAGTAGCTCGTAACATGTCTTTCCGTGGCGCTTGACTATCAGAACTCGATTCAGTGTATAACATGCATTAGCCACTGCCTCATTCCAGAATTGGATAGGCAGTTTCGAGTCTGCCAGCATTGTTCGTGCTGTCTCTATCAAGCTTCTGTTCTTTCTCTCAGCAACGCCATTCATCTGAGGCGTGTAGGCGGAAGTGAATTGATGCACAATTCCCTTTTCCTTGCAGTAAGCCTCCATCCACTGATTCTTGAATTCAGTCCCGTTGTCTGAGCGTACTTGTCTCACCTTCAGCTTGTAGAGAGATTCCAGTGTGGTTACTAACTCCTTGAATGACTCAAATGTTTCTGATTTGGACTTCAAAACATTACCCAAGAGAACCTTGAGTAGTCATCAGTAACCACAAAACAGTACAAGTCGCCTGCAATGCTCTTTGTACTGACTGGACCAAACAGATCATGAAGAAGTTCAAGAGGAAGTTCTATTGAATGAACTTTCTTTTCCTTATGAGACTTCTTCGTCTGTTTGCCTTTCTTGCAAGCTACACAAAAATCAGGAAGCTGGAAATTCTAGACGTTAACTCCTCTCACAAGATCCTTCTAGATCAAATGATTCATCTTCCTTTGATTAATGTGTCCCATTCTCCTATGACAGGAGATGGAGTCCTTCTCAGTGGCTTTTGACAAAAAGCACTGAACTTCATGATCCGTTGTAGAAGCTGTTGAGAGATCCAAAACATAAAGGTCTTTATATCTCGAAGCTGTCATCAGAACTTGGTCCTCCGGAATCACGTAGTCTTTCTTTAGGACGTCCACACTTCTTGTTGTTGAATATGACTTTAAATCCCTTAACACAGATTTGGGAAACAGAAAGTAAGTTATTTTGAAATTGTTGAACGTAGTTCACCTAATCAAACTTAACTTTCTGATTTCCCACTTCTCCCTGAGCTGTGATATAGCCTCCCTTGTTTCTAGCAAACGAAACATGCCCTCCTTTTATTTGCTTGACGTTTGATAAAAGAGCCCTGTTTCCTGTCATGTGCCTGGATGCTCCGCTGTCTACAATCCACGTGTTGGTTTCAGCACTGTAACGAACACCCTGCACATACAATGTTAAAGATTAGTTTAGGTTAGGAACCCAAGCCTTTACTGGCTTGGGTTTCCCAGAGGCATCACACATCATGAATTCAACCCATTGACCCTTAGAGGGTGAGGGTAGCTCAGGTTCCTTCTTGTCATCATTATTAGACACAGAGGATGACTTCTCTTTCCATAAGCCAGATTTGTGTAAGGCCTGTTTATGATAAACAGTCGACTGGCTAATGGGTTGAACTTTAGGTTCACTAGTTCTTCTAGGTGGAGTTAAATAACTCCTCTTAGAAGACCTAGGCTTTGAATCCTGAAGTTCAATCTTCTCCCTAGGTGTCTGATAGTAAGGACAATAGGAAGCAATGTGTCCACACTCTCCACAGTTGTAGCACGACCTGCCATCAACTTTATGATTAAACTTTCTTTGTGGAGATGTGTGTGACACTCTAGTAACATCACTCAATTTAGGTTTTGACTCTGGTTCTTTTGATGTTTTCTCTTGTTTAACAAAATTAATTGTTTTAACATTTTTAACATCCTTTTCTTTTTGGTTAACTGGTTTTTGACATGAAACTTGTGAAAGATTAACATTAACAGTCTTTTTAGGTTCTGATTTGACTCTGTTTGACCCTGACTTTATATTAACCTTTTCGAATTCTTTTTCCAGATTAACACAAGGCATTTTACCATTTGCCTTTGAAGTGGCCTCCTTTTGTTTTGTTCCGGATTCAATAGATGAACATGAGGAATCTGAATCACTAACAAGAGGAGTAGACACCACATGATCCTTGATGGGGTTATTATTTATTGGTCTACTCTTAGTGTTCATCAAGGTCTCAGGTGGTGGTGGAACCACTTTATAACCCAACCCCTCCCCGTTGTTTCTTTCTCTCACTAAGTGTTGGACAATGTGTGATGAACTTGTCCAGCTATGCAGTTTCTGTTTTAATGAGTTTACTTCTACTTCTAGAACTGCCTTTTACTTCTTAGTGTCTTCTAGGGAGTTAAGGTAGTACCTAATGTCATTAGCTTGGTTAAATGCAACTACTTCAGTTTTCCTAAGCTGTTTAGTCAAAAGGTCTATCTTTTCTTTGTAACTATGCTCATTTTGTTTTAATACTCTATTAGCCTCAGTGCACAATTGCAAATCTTTTACTAAGTTATCATTATGATCTAATAACCTATAAAATTTCTCATCTATGCTATCTCTAAAAGTATCACAATCAGAACAAGCATGATTTTTAAACAGTCAGTGGTACTTACCTGAGGAGGTTCAGAAGAGTTAGCCATCAGCGCAGCATCAGATGTCTCTGGTTCTGGTGATTCTGTTGATTCTGTCTTTGCTGTGGAAGTCCCTTCTTCAGGCTTGTAGCTGACCTCTGTTGCAGTTGTCTCGTCAATATTTGACATCGCTATCTCGACTGTTATATCTCCTTCACTCGCAGAATCATCATCTAAATCTTCTACACTTGCAATGTTTGATTCCCTTGGAGAGACAAAACAAAAGCTCCAGTCCTGTCCTTCATCATCACGAGCAGTCAAGGCTTTTGGATCCTTGCTTGATGAAGTAGAACTGCTAGCTTGTTTGTCTTGACGAGTGAAGGATGAGAATGGGTTCCCGTTACCCGTCTTCTTTGGCTTAACACATTCTCTCTTGAAGTGCCCCTTCTCTCCACAGTTGAAGCAGGTCACTTTGCTCTTGTCAAAGCCAAACGTGGTGTCCTTAGTAGCAACCAAGTTCTGTCCGGTCTTTTTTACAAACTTCTTCGCCCTCCGGACAGCACTAGCTAAGGCCCACATAATGTCCATCCTCTCAAGCTCCATTTCATCTACTTGCTCGTAGTCCTCATCTGCCAGATGGCAGTTTCCAATCTTCCCAGCAACAAGTCCATCATAGGAATGAACCACTGCTGCCAAGAGATCCATGTGCTCTCAAGCTACTTCCACAGTCACATTACCGAGGTTCTCGGTCTTCAGTCTAGTAGCATTTGCTTCAGATCCGATGTAATGAGTACAAGAAGACCCCGACGTGTCTGATCCTGAAGGAGAAGCTTGTGAAGGACCCGATGAGCTAGACACAAATGCAGTCTGGAGAGGTGCTCCAGATGTCTTAGCTTGAGGCATGGCATTGTATAAAGCTGGATTCTGAGTGTACGAAGACTTCTGAGCTCTGTACTTCATCCTAAGTGCTTCTTCACGCAGCTTTAGAATGAAGTCATTGATATCCAGCTTTGCCAGCATTTCATTCTGTCTCAGGTTAGACACGAATGAAGCCCACTTTTCTGGCAATCCATCAGCAAAATTTGACACTTTTTCTTCCATGGTAGTAGCAACTCCATGTGTATGTAGTTCACTCATCAGATCGTAGAATCTATCAATAACATCGTCCAAACTCTCGTTTCCCATCGATGAGAAGTTGTAAAATTCCTTCATCAGTTCCTTAGCTTTAATTGCCTTTAACGAAGCATTCCCGTCGTATCTCTTTTCCAGCTCATCCCATAGTTTCTTGGCCTGCTTATTCTCCGAGTACTGGTGGAAGATATTTTTAGGAATAGACTGTGTGATTAATGCATAGACTCTCTTCTATGCATTATACTTAACCTTCTGAGCATCAGTCATCCCTCGTAAAGTAAGCTTTACTCCATCTGCTCCCACCGGCATACTATACCCAATCTCGATAGCTTCCCACAAATTTGGATCCACTCCATTGAGGTAGCTCTCAAAACGTTGTTTCCAGTGGGGAAACTCAGGTGGTTTATTATGATTACCCACCTCACTCTCAAGTAACACCAGGTTCTGGATCCTTGAGTCCTTCCCAGTAGTAAAAGCTGACATTTGATCTTCCATCTCGAATAACATTAAGTGTACTTAAACAAACTGTCAAACTGGTGTGACTAGGTGATGCGATTGGGCTATCCGTGCGAATGAACTATGCGACTGGTTCAATCGTGCGGCTGAACAAAGCGATTGGTTCAGTCGTGCAAATGAAGCTGATGCGTATGAACACTGCGAACGAATATTTCAGTCGTGCGAATGGAGATGCGACTAGGTCCAATCGTGCGTCTGGGCAATACGAATGAAGTCCAGTCGTGCGAATGGCTCACTCGTGCGACTGAAGCTGCTGTTTTGCGAAAATTTCTAGGTTAAACGTGTTTTAGCCGTAAAAATTCGAAATTTCGCCAACTCTAATCGCCTAAGGCCGTAGAAACCGAAACTTGATGAGCAGGGAACGTCCAAGATCACTTTTGACACAAAAGATTGCGTTTTTAGTGTAAAAACACAAACTTTTTATCAATCTTGATTGAATCACACATAATCAAGAGCCAAAGCTCCAATACCACTTGTTAGGACCTGGTATAACGTGTAAACCAAATCAAATAGTGTGGAATCCTATTTGATTGGCGATCCAATCAGTGAGAACGCACGAAGAATCAATAAAGTATTGAATCTAACGTTAAGAATCGATAGGGAATCGATCTACAGCGTTCTATGAACTTGGAGAAAGAACTAGGAGGCTTCTGGACGGCTAGGGTACGTCTGGAGTCGAAATAGAATGAATCTTACGTTTTTCCACGAATTGGGTTGTATTTATAGGTTAGTATTGTTCATTCGTGTGACTGAACCATTAGTATGGTTCAGTCGTGCGATTGAACCATGCGGTTGATTCATCCGCACGACTGAGTGTTCAGTCGTGCGACTGAGCCAATCTTATGTTACAATCATACGACTGATCCAGTCTCCTTGTTCAGTCGTGCGACTGAGTCATTCGTATGAAGTTATTCATGCGTGTGGTCCATTCGCATGAGCTATTCGCATGAGAACTTCATTGTGTTAAGTTTGAATGTATTAATTAATATAACATTATGTGTAACAATTCAAACAACCACAAACCTAATTAACCAATTCAACATCGACTCATTATGAAATATTAAACATTATTAATCACAAACAATCAATATCATTTCATTAATCATTCCAAACATTACATCAGAATCAGACAAACAAGATCTATTACATTCATATCATGATCTAGGGACATATATGTATCAACATTTCAAAGTGTCCTCCTTCAATTTAGTGACAGATTCCACCGTTTGACACCTGGAATCTGGATCACTAACTAGAGGAGTGGTCACCACATGATCCTTAATAGGATTGTTATTTACCGGTCGACATTTAGTATTTAACAAGATCTCATGTGGTGGTGGAACCACTTTGTAACCTAATCCCTCCCCGTTATTTCGTTCTTTCACTAAGTTTTTAACTATGTGAGAAGAACTAGTCCAACTGTGCAGTTTTTGTTTTAATGAATTTACTTCGACTTCCAAAACTGCTTTTTTCCTTTTTAGTTTCTTCAAGGGAGTTTAAATAGAACTTAATGTCATTTGCTTGGTTAAAAGCCACAACTTTGGTTTCCCTAAGTTGTTTATTTAACAGTTTTATTTTCTCTTTGTAACAGTGCTCATTTAGTTTTATAATGCGATTTGCTTCTGTGCACAGTTGCAAGTCCTTTACTAAGCTATCGTTGTGATCTAATAACCTAGCAAATTTCAAATCTATGATTTCCCTAAATTTATTACATTCATAACAAGCATGATTTTCAAACAATTGGTCTTTAGTACTTACCTGTGAAGATTCAGTTGAATCCGCCATCAGTGCATAGGTTGACTCTTCAGCTGCTGGAGATTCAGAACATGTCGTTTTGGTATCTTCTTCAATCAGGGGTTTGACCACTTTCGCAGTATCTTCAGTTTCTAACATTGCTAGTTCGACCGTGATATCAGCTTCACTTTCAGTATCGTCATCCAACACCTCGACATTTGCAATGTTAGATTCTCCCGGAGACACAAATTTGAAGGTCCAATCTTGTCCTGCGTCACCTTGAGCAGTCGAAGCCTTTGTCTCTGTACTAGACGAGGTAGCTCCACCTGTTGGTTTGTCCTGGCGATAAAAAGTCAAGAACGGTTGCCGTTGCGTGTCTTCTTGGGCTTTACGCACTCATGTTTAAAGTGCCCCTTCTCTCCACAGTTGAAACAGGTAACTTTGGACTTATCGAAACCAAAAGTAGTGTCTTTAGTAGCTATCAAGTTTTGTCCCGTCTTCTTAACAAACTTTTTAGCTCTCCGCACAGCACTTGCCAATGCCCACATTATGTCCATTCTTTCAAGCTCGTTCTCATCTATCTGTTGGTAATCTTCATCTGCTAGATGGTAGTTACCAATCTTTCCTGCAACCAAACCGTCATACGAGTGAACAACAGCTGCCAATAGATCCATATGTTCTTTAGCCACCTCCACAGTGATATTCCCGAGATTCTCGGTCTTTAACTTGGTAGCATTAGCCTCAAGTGAAATATAATGGGTACTTGATGATCTAAACGCGTCATACCCTGAAGCTATGGTTGGTGAAGGAGTAGACAAACTTGAAACAAATGCAGTCTGTAGGGGTGCTCCTGAACTGGCTGTTGTGGAAGAGGCGTTGTAAAGTGAAGGATTTTGGTCATATGTTCCTTTTTGTGACCTGTATTTCATCCTAAGTTCCTCCTCTCTCAATTTTAGGATGAAGTCGTTTATATCTAATTTTCCCAATATATTGTTTTGTCTCAAATTAGATACAAGCGAATCCCACTTCTCTGGTAAGCCATCTGCCAAGCTGTTGTAACTCCATGAATATGCAGCTCACTCATGAGATGATAGAACCTGTCGATTACATCATCCAGACTTTCTTTACCATTGAAGAGAAGTTGTCAAACTCCTTCTTTAAAGCTTTTGCCTTTAGAGCTTTTAACGAAGCATTTCCGTCATAATGTTTTTCTAAGGCTATCCAAAGTTTCTTTGCCTGTTTATTCACAGAAAATTGATGGAACATATCCTTTGGAATAGACTGAGTTAACAGGGCATAAACCTTCTTCTCTGCATTATATTTCGTCTTCTGGCTGTCAGTCATCTCTCCCAAGGTCAATTTTACCCCATCTGCACCAACCGGCATGTCATATCCTGTTTCAATTGATTCCCAAAGGTTGGGATCAACTCCATTGAGGTAGATCTCGAAACGTTACTTCCACTGTGGGTAATCGTCTAACGTTATAAGCTTAGGTGGTTCATTATGATTCCCAGTCTCATTCTCCAGAAGTAAGAGGTTCTGGATCCGTGTGTCTCTACCTGCAGTGAACGCTGAGTATTGTTCTTCCATCTCGTTAACTTTAAACTTTTGAGATCAAGTACTTCACTTGTGCGAATGGACCACTCATGCGATTGAACTTATGCGAATGAGTCAATCGTGCGAATGAAGAGTGCGGATGAATTCAAGCGTGCGATTGGATTCAGACGTGCGTAAGGAGAGTGCAGTTGGAGCCTATACGAATGAAGTTGGTAAGTCGTACGAAGGAACGAGGCGACTGAGTTCAATCGTGTATATGGGAGGTGCGAATGGGTTCAGTTGTGCGATTTAGTCAATCGTGCGACTGAAGGCTGCTGTTTTTGCAAAAACGAAGGTTTTGAACAATTAGACGCAAAAACACGAATTTCTCACGAACCCCAATTGCCGTATGCCGAAAAATGTTAACATTTTGATCTGGAGACGTCGAAAACACTGTTTGACACAAAAGATTGAGTTTTTTGAGTGAAAAAACGCGATTTTTATATCAAAATCGATTGAATCACACGCAAATCAAGAGCCAAAGCTCTGATACCACTTGTTAGGACCATTTAGGTACGGAGTACTAACTGATTTACGTGTATACCAAACCAAATAGTGCGAAATCCTATTTGATTGGCGATCCAATCAGTGAGAACGCAAGTATAATCGATCTAAGGATGAATCAAAACATTAAGAACGATTGCAAGATGATTAACTGCGATCTATGAACTTGGAACAGGTGTTCTTGAGTCTCTGGATGGCTAGGGTACGATTATGTGTGTAGGTATTCGAATTGTTACGTTTTTCCACGAATTAAATGGATAGGTTAGGGTTTTCCATTCGTACGACTGAACCATTAGCATGGTTCAGTCGTGCGACTGAAGCATGCGGTTGATCCATCCGCACGACTGAATTTTCAGTCGTACGACTGAGTCAATCTCCTGTCACAATCGTGCGACTGATCCAGTCTCCTGGTTCAGTCGTGCGATTGGCCCATTAGCATGAAGTGTTCATGCGTATGGTCCATTAGCATGGTCCATTCGCATGAATACTTCATACGATTAAGTTTAAACACATTTCTCAACCATTCTTGACTAAGAACTATGTAAACAACCACAAACCTATATAGTTAGTTCAATATGTGTTATCACACAATAAACAATGAAATATTAAACATTATATGCATCAACCACACATTGTATTTCATTCATACCCATTCAGTTACATATATGTAAGACATGAAAGACATTTACATTTAGTTCCTAAACTAGGTACACATGTATCTACAGTTGATGTCACACATTCATGAAATGCGGATGAGTAAAAATAAATGCGGCAGTACAAAAGTTTACCACATAAATAAATGTGGTTGGACACTTTTATCCGCATTGGTTTTTAACACTTCAAACTTTATGTATACTTGTTTGACACAAATACGGTAGAGTACAATCCTTATCCGCATTAGTTTCACTTTGTTTTAAATGACATAAACAATTACCCGCATTGGTTATATGCATGGGTTACCTTCACCTGCATTAACCAATGCACTTACCCGCATTAAATTTTGTTCTTGAATCAAAACTTAATGTTTCTGAAGACATTATTTCTGTTTTTCTGACTTTTCTTTCTTGTTATGAAGAATTTTCTTTGATTGACTTGTGTCTTATGAAGTTTTTGACTGTTGATGGGGTTATCAATTCCTGCTTGGATTGACTTGTATATCAGAAGTGATATAAGTTTTCCATTGTCTGGCTGATCTTGGACTTCTTATGCTTCCATGAATCTGCATAAGCTGGATACTATAGTATAACTTCTGCACCAACACAATCAATTTCTTTTTGATTTGTTTTAAAAGTTTTAAGAAAGTACATATTTATTCAAACTGATCAAAATTTTAAATTACTCCCCCTAAAGTTTATATCCATAATTAGATAGGAACTTTAAATGCATGTTGAACTTATTGATTGAAGATATGTTTGTCCTCTTAAACTCATACCTGGTTAATATTTTAATGCATGTGATACTTATCATGTTTTGGTTGATTTGATTATTCAACATGTACCTCATACACAAAAGCATGGTATGATCAACCATCCTCATGTAATGCATGGTAGAACTTTTTCATAACTTTCTTGACTAGGTCACTTAAGGTATGAGATCTTATTTTCACTGATCCTCTTTTGGATTCTTTTACTTTGATCCCTTTCATGATTTGGTCCTCATTGGGATTCTTTTTCACTTCACTTTGGAAGGTTGATCTATAATGGGATTATTTTTGTTCATTCACAAGGAATGTATTCTTTTGTTGATTCATCCAATTCGGATGTGTTCCTCATTGGGAATCTTTTGGATCATTACATCAGCACTATGTGCTTGTTTCTTCAGGTCTTTGCTCAGCAAAACAGAGAAGAAACTGATGTAGGTGAAAGAGATTCATAGAGTATCATTACCTGGTGTGTTTAGGTTACTACACACACAAACACTTGAATAAGCTAATGCTTACCTGTACTCTAAGATGAGTGTTTCACAATTGAATAACATTTTAATTCATCACAACATGTATCTTCTTTTTCAAGTTGAGCCTACCCACATATCAGGTAAGTCATGTCAGTCTCTCAAATTTTGAATTAAGCATAGTGAATGGTATAACGACTGTAATTATATCATTTCCCAAGTATATATCATTTTCTTCATCAAAATGACTTCTTTTGCGATTTCTAAAATTTTGAATTGTTTTTTATGTTTTTGAATTTTTTCAAGGTTAATCATGTCGATTGATTGAACTAGGTATTCAAACCTACTAGGTTCAAATGCCTTGGTGAATAAATCAGCTAATTGATTTTAAATTGGAACTTGAATCAATTTGATTATCCCTTTTTCAACACAATCTCTTAAAAAATGATATCTAATTTCAATATGTTTTGTTTTTGAGTGCGAACTGGGTTATTTGTGATAAAAACAGCTGTTGTGTTGTCAATGTGAATTGGAAAGTGCAAGAAGTTAAAACCATAATCAAGCATCTGGTTTTGAATCCAGAGAACTTGTGAGTAACAAGCTGATGCTGCAATGTTCTCAGCTTCTGCTGTTGAAACATATACGTTTGTATGCTTCTTGCACTACCAGGAGACTAGTCTGGTACCAAGAAATTGACAACCGTCAGAAATGGACTTCCTATTAAAGTTGCATCCCCTATAATCACTATCAGTGTAGGCATAGAGATTGAAGTCTCCTTCCTTTGGATACCATAATCCAAGAGCATATTAGCCCTTAAGATATCTGAATATCCTCTTGACAACATTCACATGAGATTCCTTAGGATCAGCTTGATATCTAAAACACACGCAAACACCAAACATGATGTCAGGCCTACTGGCTGTTAGATACATAAGTGAACCAATCATGGATCGATAGTGAGTCTGATCCATTGATTTGCCTTCTGGATCTGGACCTATCTTCACTTTAGTATTAACAGGTGTTCTGATAGACTGATAGTCAGCAAGGTGGAATTTCTTCAACATTGTTTCTACATATTTTGATTGATTGATGAAGATCTCATCTGCTATCTGTTGGACTTGCACTCGTAAAAAGAATATGAGTTCCCCATTACACTCATTTGAAATTTTGAATGTATAAGGTCTTCAAAATCTTTACAGAGTTGCTTGTTTGTTGAGCCAAAAATGATATCATCCACGTAGATCTGGACCAGCAACATGTCTCTTCCTCTTCTCTTTCTGAAGAGAGTCTGATCAGTCTTTTCTCTTTTATATCCATGTTCAAGAAGGAAAGATGATAGAGTCTCATACCACTTTCTTGGATCTTGGTGAAGACCATACAAGGCTTTGTTAAGCTTGTATACTCTGTGAGGGAAATTAGGATCTTCAAAGCTAGGTGGTTGACTCACATAGACTTCTTCAGAAATCTTTCCATACAGAAAAGCACACTTCACATCCATTTGATAATAGTAAACTTCATGGATGCTGAATATGCAAGAAAGATTCTTATGGCTTCTAATCTGGCAACAGGTGCAAACACTTCGTCATAATCAATTCCTTCTTCTTGTGTATACCCCTGTGCTACTAGTCTTGCTTTATTTCTGATGACAATCCCTCTATCATCAGTTTTGTTTCTGTACAGCCATCTGGTACCTATAGGATATTGTCCTTCGGGAAGATCTACCAGTTGCCATACTTCTTGCTTATTGAAATGCAGCAATTCTTCCTGCATTGCTTTAATCCAACTGTTGTCTTGAAGAGCCTTTTTGATATTCTTGGGTACTGTTTGACATAGAAAGCATGAAAACAAAAAGATGTTTGCAATACTTGACTTGCTTCTTGCCACCCGTTCATTAAGTTCACCAATAATGCTTTCTACTGATGATTCTTGTGTATTTTGGTGGTTAGAATTGAGTCACCAACAATGGTTACATCAAGATTGGAGACATTCAGATCATCTTGGTAAGAGGCACCTTCATCTTGTACTGTTAGGGAGTTATGAAGATAATCAGAATCTGTTTCAGTGACTGCTTCAACATTAGCAGCACTTTGATTGCTTCCATCATTTGAGGTTCTTTCTGTTTCAACTGTAGGTGTAGCTTGATTTTGATTTCTGACTTAAGTCAATGGGTCTTCTGAAGGTGATGGTAACAAGCTGGGACCAGCTTCAATTGAAACTCTTTGATCTTGAGATGATTGTCTGATAGGATCAGCTTGTAGTGAAACATCTTCATTCAGTTGCTCAGTAGAGGTAGGAGGAATCATTGGAAAGTCATCTTTTCTTTCTACACCTGAAGAAGGTTCAGCTAAATGTATGTTTCCTGCATCAGACAAGTGGAATTGATCAAAAGATTTTGTAAATGAGTCAATATCAAACAACCAGTCTGGACCATTTGTAGATTTGGGAAATGAATGTTCCTTGAATTGAACATTTGTTGATTCATCAATAATGTTTAATCTAGGATTAAACACTCTGTAAGCCTTTGAAACTGAAGAATAACCTACAAAGAATCCTTCATCAGACTTAGATGAAAATTTTCCCAAATAGTCTCGGGTGTTTAATATTGAGACAGGACTACGAAACGAATTGAAAATGGTTTTCTGTGAAAAAGTAGTTCATATGGAGTCTTGTTGCTTTCTTTTACAATTAGGTTTCTATTTTGGACAAAGCACGATGTGTTAATTGCTTCTGCCCAAAAGGTTATTGGCAGTTTAGCATCGGCTAGCATCGTTGAGGAGTTCTAGCTGCACTAAATTGATGAGCAATGCCTTTGGATGTACAAAATGAACTCATATCTTCATTCTTAAATTTCGTCCCATTATCACTTCTGATTGTTTTGACCTTATGATCAAGTTGATTTTCAATTTTTGTGATAAAATCTTTTATTATTTGGGACGCTTCGTTTTTATGAAGTAAAAAAGAAAATCCATGTAAATCTTGAAAAGTCATCAATGATCACCAAATAATATTGTTTCTTTCCAATACTCATAACATGAGTTGGGCCAAAAAGTCCATATGAAGTAGCTTCAATGGAGAATTGTTTGTGTTCACCAGCTTTGGCTTGTGGGAAGACTTATGTTGTTTCCCTTTGAGGCACGCAGAACAGTGATCAATAAAGTGAAATTTCTTTTGGGGTAAACCAATGACATGGTCTCCCTTGACCAGTCTGTTCATGTTTTTGAAATTGGTGTGTCCCAAACGTCTATGCCAAAGCTGTGACTCATCAAAAAATGCTTTTGACAGAAGACATGTTTCTTCTTTTGGAACGGCAGAATTGAGGTTTAAGACATATGTGTTATTCTTCCTCGGGGTCTTCAAGACAACCTATTCTTCAGAAATTTGAAATCCTGGTTTCAGAATGTAGCAATGAGTGTTAGTGAAGTGAGTTGAATATTTCTTGTCACAGATCTGAGACACGCTGAGTAGAATGAAATCCAGTTGTTCACAGTAGTTCATTCTGTCAAAGCTCAGCATCCCATTAGTCACAGATCCTTCACCAGTGATTCTGCCACCTTGTGAATCTCCTCCAAATGCTATAGTAGTTCCTTGTATATGCTTGAAGTCATGAAAGAGGGAACGATCTACAGTCATGTGTCGGGAGCATCCACTGTCCACATACCATAAGCTGTTTGACCTGTATGAATGACCTTGCAAGCACAAATGAACTAATTAGAATGTGAAACCCAAGCCATGATAGTCTTGGGTTTACCGTTCCTATCCATAATGGTAACTTCTTGATATTTTCCTCTAAACTGTGACTTAAAGAAAGGTGTTCTGGGAGATCTCCGATGGTATTTTGCTTGTTTCATCTCATCAATTTCATTTGAAGAGTCAGAAGAATATTGAAACCTTTGGTCCCTATTTCTTTGAAAAATCTGACCCGTTTTTTATTATCAAACATCATTTTGGGCTTATGAAGATCAGATGTTTGCCTGATGTTGTGATATTTGTTTCTTTGAATTTTCTTCAACTATTTTATGTTACCCAAGTCGTTATCTGAACTAAAAGTTCTTGATTGATTATTATGAAAATGGCTTCTGATTTTGGGTTTCACAGATGATATTGGTGAGATGGGTTTGTTTTGGGGAATTCTTAACCCTTTTTGTTTGAAGAAACAGTCAGATGTATTATGGTTGGTCATATCACAGACTGAACAATATTTATTGAAATAGCAGCTTTTAGTGGAATGATTGTTCATGTCACAGATAGAGCAGTATTGATTGAAATAACACTTATCTGTACTGTGATTAGACATTTCACACACATTGCAATACAAGTGATTGTCTCTTGAAGCTGACCTTGATGTTGAGGACTCAGTAGGTTTAATTGTTTTCAACTAAGTCTCAACCTTTGACTTTGGTGAGGAAGCAAGATTAGCCCTTTTAGTAGTTTCTTTCACAACACTACTAGGTTTGTCTTTTCAGGATTGTTTTTGCTTCCTTACCCTTCTTCTTACTTCTGTTTCTAATTGATTCATATGGTCTTTGTTGAGTTTGAGAGAAATCCAAGTGTTAAGTGACAAAACCGATCCTGCAATTGGTATAAGATGAAGTAGAATCTCTTCTAAGAGTTGATAATAATATAATAAGTAGCAAAGAACACAAGGAAATAATTTTAAAGGCACTTGTATATATTACTTCTCAACTCAAAGTATTACAAGACTCTTACAAGCATGAAACATGAGTTACAATGAGAAACTATATATACTAGATCGTATAGCCGGATATACTATGATACCAGCTGGAAACCTAAGACTAAAGCATATACTACAATGCTAAAGTTAAGGTATCTCAGATAAAGTATTATCTGAGATATGGTAGTCATGACATGTCCATGACTTACCTTTTGTCACCAACTAAAGTTGGCAACTGTACTAACTTATAAAGGTAAACAGTGGAATAAAGTATGGTCAACTACATGGCTTTTGAGAAAACGCCATGCAGGATCTCAAAGGTCTGCAGCGGAGTGTCAGGGAGACCATACTTATGTCCACTGGATAATAGTAGTGTCTTCCGAAGGTAAGTTGGCTTCGGAAGAACAAGTTCTTCCAATGCCACTTATACTTCGGAAGAGGCTTCTATACTTCCGAGGCTTGAGGACTTTTTTCATACTTCGGAAGTTGACTTCTGATCTTTCACTCTAAGTCTTGATCTTCGGAAGTGAATGCATTGTCTTCAGAAGTTGGAGTTTTACTTCGGAAGTTGATCTTACATTTTGTCTTTGTAAGAGCTCCTTTTCCTTCAGAAGTTCTTCGGAAGTCCTTTATTAGTTGCACCAAAATAGTCTAAGTGATTTGGTTTTGGTTGCACCAGCCTTTCTAGATCCAACAAACTCCCCCTAGGCTTATGCTACCAAAACCTCACTTGTTTCTGCTTCTCAAAGCTTTCAACACCAGGGATAGAAGATATTTGTCTGTTTCCTTGTTCTTCCATGAAGTGGTGCTGAGAAGCTTGTACAAGTCATTAGTGGATAGGAGATCCAGTCTATCACTCTGAATGACATGTATTCTTTGTTGTGCCCCCTTGAAAAGAGTTAGTTGACAGGAGTTATAGTCATATTCCCATCTAACTATGAATTCAAGTTCAGGACCCTCAACCATTTGTAGAAAGGCTTTGCCTTTGGTTGTTGATCCCTTCCTTTTCTTCTCCTCTCTCAATTTCAACTCTTCTTCGACCTTGGTCCTAGCAGTTAGCTCGGCCATATGAAGACTGCCCAGATGATTTCTGATATGAGCAGCTACTTCAGAGTTGGAGAAGTTGGAGAATGGCTTCTCTGCTAACTCAGCAATATCAAATCTGCTTAAGTGTAGCAGAGATGAGGCATTTAGCCTGTTGAGCTCTCCATTCTCTCTTTCAACAACAAAGTTGTGAGAAGAGTCTTCGAACCTCCACTGGATGATCTTCTTCCTAGGCACAAGGGGTTGTCTTGGCACACGGTCACCTTTCTTGGTATCCAGCAGAGTCACCAGCCTTCTCCTTAGCTTCTTTTCTTCCTCATTCAAAGTATCTGAATTGAGGCCAAGGAGATTTGCAGCTTGGTCCAAAGTTCCTCTGGGCAGATCAAGAAATTGATCTCTAGTGGGAACATGAGGATCCATCAACATAAGTCAATTTGACTGAATCCTCCTCACAGGAGATGTCGCTCAGGGTTGTGCAATTGATGAGCTTTGTCTTGATTGCCTTGAACTCCTCTAAGGGAAGATGTTTAGAAGGTTGAGGGGATGGTTTGAGAGGTTGTTGGGTAGGTTGTGGTGTTTGGGTTTGGCTAGTGTTTTGGGTTGGAGGATAGGTAGTTTAGGTGGTTGAGGTGAAGAGGTTGGTAAGGGTGATGGTGTAGGTTCAGGGTGTAAAAGTCAATGGTTGGTTCTGTTTTGATGGGGAATGGAAAAGGAATTGGTTCAGGTTGTGCTTGGGTTTGAGGTTGGGGTTGAGTAGTTGATTTGAAGATCATCCCCTGTCCCCTTCTGTACATCTCCTTCCTCTTCCCCGAGCGAATGTCAGCCTTTATGTCACTAACATGTCGCTGGAGGGTCTTTTCAGACATAGGACCCACCTGCCTGCCAGAGAAGCCATGAGCCCGGAGATAGTTTTTCATCCAGGCCTTTTCACCTATCTTCTTGGCAGCAGCTAGTCCTGCTTCTTCTTCCTTTTCCTCTTCAGCATCAGCTTTTCCTTGGCAGCTTTCTTTCTCTCTTTCTCCATTTGATCTTGCTCTTTGTTGAAGAGCCATAAGATCGTATCATTGTTTTGTGGAGATAGTTCTTCTAGAGAGAAACCCCTGGAGGTTAGGAAAGTTATCCTTTCCCTCCTTAGCTGCTGATCAGCTTCTCTTTCTTCCTCTCCCTTTCTTCCTCTAAGGCCAACCTTGCTGCTTCTTCTTTTTGCTGTTTTTGCAGCAAAGTTGCCTTTTCCAGCTCAACTAACTCCTCTAGTGGTAGCAGGAGTACATCTTCACTCACAGCTCCTAGACTGACAAGTCTGTCAATGATTTCCACCCTTCTTCTATTGTTGACCGCCTCCTGGTTGGCTGCAGCTGCTTTGCTACTGGCAGCTAGCAGTTTTCCAGTTGGAAGTCTACCTTTTCTTTTGAGTTTTTCTAACCTTTCTTCCTCCTGAAGCTCTTCCTTAGTCATCTTCCTCTTTCCTTTGATGTCTTCGGAAGTGCTAGACTTTGGGGGTTCTTGGATGGAAGGTTCAGGTTGAGTAGTGGAAATGGAAGCTGGAGTTAATGCTGATGTTTGAGCTAGGGGTTGGGTGAGAAAATCCTCCCTATTAACCTCAGATGCAAGTTCTAGGATTGCATCTGTGACTATTAGATCATCGGATAAGGAGAATAGTCCTTCCGCAGCTGCAATCTCAGCTTCGGAAGATTGAAATTGTTCTTCCAAGGCTTTGACTTGTGCTTTGGAAGTCTGTGAGAATGCACTATCTATCCCAACTGTCTCAGTTGCTGGGCCATCAGTCCTTGTTTCCCCTTCGAAGTTAATCTCAGGTTCCACTTGGACCTTAGGTTGACCAACTTCCTCAATAGTGGTAGAAGGTGCATTTAACCTCTGAAGCTCTTGAGCTCCAAAGTAAATCACAGACAGGTCAGGACTTGGCTGTTCAATGAGAGATTCCAACAGGAACTTGTTGAAGAACCTGTTGAGATCTTGGAGCATCCTTTGATCCACTTGAATTACAACTGGAGGAGGCTCAGAAAAACTAAAGCTTGTTGCATAGGGTATTTTGAACTTAAGGAAGTGAGAGCTTGACTTTGTGGTTCCTCTTGTCTTTGGCTTTGTCCCTGAACACTCTCCCTTTTTGGTAGCATCATCTTGAGAGCTTGATGAGCTGGAGGAAGAGGTCAATGAGACCTGAATTGGTACATGCCTAACAGACCTCTCAATCTGTTTCTCAGCTAGTTTGGCCTTGAGATTTTCAATCTCAAGTTGCTGAGTGGCAGACCTATCCTCTAAAGTCCTAACCTTAGATTCAAGATTTGAGACTTTAGAAAGTAGGTCTTTAATGGTGAGTTGCAGTCTTCCCTCATCTTCTTTTGAAGAATCACGGGGAGATGAGGTAACATACCTAGTATGTTCATCCTCACCACCAGATGTGGTTTCTTGGCGCCCTGGTTTCCCTTGCTCAATGATGTCTCTTTCAGAGTCATCAAAGGGCATGGTTGCCGTAGATTCAGTCTCAGTAATGTTACCACTGTCCTGAGGGTCCATTGAGGCTCCTTTAGTAGTGGCAGCTGAATCTACATGAGCCCCTCCACATCAGTGGGACTCACCTCAGTAAAGGCTTGCTGATGGGGGCTAGAGATAAGAGATCTCTCTAGGCTCTGTTGATCCTTGAGAGGGTGTTGTGGATCAACTTCATTGCCTTGAAGAGACATAATCTCTTCATCAGCTCCTATTAGTAGGTCAGTAAAGGATATAGAAGTGAAGCCTAGTGACCCAGGACTTTGATCAATGTCTAAAGGCATTGAGCCTATGGTGGGGTTGTCCCTTTTTGGCTGCTCAGGGGAGTATAAAGACTCTCCCTGAGGGTTTTCAGCTTGGGTTTCGGGCTCATGGGTCTGAGACTGAGGAGACTCAAAACCCATATTGAGGTCAATTGTGAAGGATGGTTGGACCTCAGGCTGAGTGGGAGCCCATTGTTCCACTCTAGCCTTTTTGGATAGAACAGGAGGAGCTTGTTCAATCAAGAAGATTGAACAAGGTTTCGTTTGGGGCGTCTTTGATAAGTGATAGTGATGGGGTGAGAAGGTAGATTTGGCAATGTGAGGGTAGTTGCTGGTGTGGGTTCATCACCTGTGGGGTTAACAGGGATGTCACCAGGAGCCATTGGCTCAGTCATACCTGGAAGAAGTGTCGTATATCTTCCGGTGAAGTTGGTGGACACTCTCTTCAAAGTCTTGAAGATGGTCGGCCTCATTTGAGGAACAATCAGAGCAGCTGCACAGACAAGCTTACTCTGGTCCAGCTCACAATTGATTATGTGCTGAAGAAACCTGGGATACATGAAGAATGTGTCCCGTTGAAGGTTTCCCATAAGATTGGTCAGCACAAATCTTGAGTAGTTAAAGCGGAGGCTTCTCACCAAACCATGAACTAGGCACCCAAGTTCATATGGGATTTGATCCCATCCCCCAGATTTGTTGGACAAGCAATGAAGAACTACATGCAGCAGGAACTTCCAGTTGTAAGAGAAGTTAAACTTGTAAACGGTTGACCTGCTTACATCTCCACCATATCCCATTTGGATATAAGTGTTGTCCAAATCTGCCTTGGGGAACTCTGTAGGAGCGCCCTCATCATGAAGCTCGAGATGCTCCCTGATGAGTTGTTCAGAAATGACCAACTCCTGGCCACAGATGCTCGATCTTATGACACGAACCCCATTTAGGGTTTCAATCTGACCATTTGCCCAAAATTCACACATATGATTTGAGTAAACCGTGGGATTAACAGTCAGGGCAGTGTAATAAGAAGATTGGTTAGAAAGGAGATGATATCTGAGAAGTCGGCATCCTTGAAGAATCAAGAAGTGCGACTTGGTTGTGCTGAGGGTTTAGTGCCATTTGAGAAAGTTGCAGGAAGATAGTTCGGAATTGGGTGAATTGGGGATGAAGGAAGCTTTTAGGGCAGTAAATTTGGTAAAAAGGATGAAAGTGATTAGCCGGAGTTATTTAAACGGGTGAAATGGCGGTTTAAGGGGTGTGGATAAGATGATGGGACGTTTCAGTGGAGGATGTGACAGGGGCGGTAAGGTTTAGTCCATTTAAATAATCCGACATCATTAACAAAATCTTTACTTTTTACAGAGTGGGGCCCAAAAGATTTCCGTTACACAGTAAAGTCTTTCTTCCGAGTATAAAGCATTTCCGAAGGTAATGTTCTTCCGAAGGAAATTTACTTCCGAAGGTAAAGTTTTTACTTCCGAGAGTATATGTTGCTTTCCGAATGGAGAATGTTACAAGCTTCGAAAGTAGATCTGATATGAAATCAATCGCTTCTTCCGAGACTTAACAACTCTTCCGAGAAGAAAATTATCCTGGGAGGAATTTGCTTTGGAAGATATGTAAAATATCTTCCGAGGGTTAATTCCTCTTCGGAAGAATTTATACTTAGAGAAACTTTCAGAGAAAGACCTTTTGTAACAGGGCTTAGATTGTTTTGACATAAAACTTTACACATTAAAAGGTTTTCAAATGAGATAGACTAATCAAGGTTTATCATCCCAATAGTTGTAATGAGATATTTGAATCTTTGTTCATCAAAGGCTTTGGTGAACAAGTCAGCATATTGTTCATTTGAGTCAACTTTGATTAGCTTGATTAGATTTTTCTCATGAATATCTCTAATGAAATGATACCTGATATCAATGTGCTTAGTTTTGGAGTGCTTCACTGGATTTTCGATAATGGAGATAGCACTGTTGTTGTCAATGTGGATAGGAGTGCTCATGAAGTTGAATCCGTAGTCTATCATCTGGTTCTGAATCCACAGCAGCTGAGCACAGCAACTAGCAGCAGCAATGTATTCAGCTTCAGCAGTTGATGTAGAGACACATGATTGCTTCTTGCATTGCCATGAGATGATCCTTCCACCAAGAAATTGACATCCACCGGATGTTGATTTCTTGTTGATATTGCAACCACCATAATCACTGTCAGAGTAACCATAGAGATTGAAATCACTATTCCTTGGATACCAGAGACCAAGTTTAGGTGCTCCTTTGAGGTATCTGAGGATTCTCTTGGCAGCAACTAGGTGAGACACCTTTGGAGCAGCCTGATATCTTGCACAAATACAAGTTGCAAACATGATATCAGGTCTACTTGCTGTGAGATACATCAGAGAACCAATAATTGCTCTATACTGATGTTGATCAGTATCCTCCCCCTCAGAGTCAGGGCAGAGATTGTGGTTTCTGGGTATAGGTGTTTTGGCTGCCTTACAATCTTTCATGTCAAATCTTTCTAAGATGTCATTGACATACTTAGATTGACTGATGAAAAACCCTTCCTTCATTTGCTTCACCTGAATTCCAAGGAAAAAGTCCATTTTTCCCATGGAACTCATCTCAAACTTCTTCTTCATGATGCTCTCAAAGTCTTTACACATTTGGTCATTTGAGGAACCAAATATGATGTCATCAACATAGACTTGAACGAGCAAGATGTCTTTCCCAGACTTCCTTATGAAAAGAGTCTTATCAATGGTACCTCTAGTGTAACCATTCTTCAGGAGAAACTGAGACAATGTCTCATACCACAGCCTAGGTGCTTGGTGCAGCCCATATAGAGCTTTATCCAATTTGCACACATAGTTGGGATGCTGTGGGTCTTCAAATCCTGGAGGTTGGCATACATAGACTTCCCTATCTATATCCCCATATAGAAAAGTACACTTGACATCAAGCTGGTAGACAGTGAAATTCTTGGATGCAGCATAAGCAAGGAAGATCCTAACTGCCTCAAGTCTTGCAACAGGTGCAAAGACATCAGTATAATCGATTCCCTCCTCTTGAGTGTATCCTTGAACCACCAGTCTTGCTTTGTTCTTGAAATCAAGCCTCTATCATCTCTCTTGTTTCTGAAAACCCATTTAGTGCCTATAGGTACTTGACCAGATGGTAGCGGACATAGGTTCCAAACCTTTTGTCTTTTGAATTGAAGCAGCTCCTCTTGCATTGATTCAATCCAGCTACTATCTTTCAAGGCATCTTCCACCTTCTTGGGTTCCATTTAGGATAAAAAACATGAGTACAAGCAAACATTCCCATTGTGAGTTTGTCCTCTTGTTCTCACACCTTCAGAGACTTCCCCTATGATGTTCTCAGCTGGATGAGTGTTGTGAATCCTAAGTCTAGGATTACCTCCAGTTGCAAAGATAGATCCAAATTGGACATATTTTGCTCAGGAGCTTGAACACTTGGTCCAGCTGTTGTTTCAAACTCATTCAATGAGGATTGATTGAATGAATGAGAAACATCATCATTTGTTTGCTGTGAAGCAGCATTAACAGTTGCCTGTTCCTTCAAGATGTTGCTTCCATCAGCTTGGTGTTGTGCAGTGTCACCTGATGAAGTTTGAAGATCAACAGGTTAACCGCTGATTAAAGCTCCACTATTCCTTGAGATAGTTATACTGTCAGATTCGCCAATAGTGGGAACTTGATTTGTTGCAGCTCTTGGAGAAACAACTTTGGATTTATAAGATGCCCTGTGTTGCTTCCCTTTCGGGCATGCAAGATGGACCAAATAGATCCATGTGAATAGTGTAATGGAGTGGTGATGGAGTTAACATCAGAATCATTTTAAGCACATGTTCCAGCTGAGACAGTTGGTCATCATCAAACAGTTTGGAACCAATTCTAAATCAAAGTTGTTAACTCCATCACCACTCCTTTACACTTATTGCACATGCTCTGTGTATACCGCTGGTTGAAGCTCAAACAGTTGGTCATCATCAGAATCACTTTGAGCACCTGTTCCAGCTGAAACATTCTCACAAGATGGTTTATAATAGTTTGGAAACAATTCTAAATCAAAGATATGCTCAGGGCCATTCCCCCTAACACAAGGAGTGTGCTCATTAACTACAATGTTGAAAGATTCCTCAAATTGTTGATTTTTAATGTTATAAACTCTATAAGCTTTAGAGTTAGAGGAATATCCAACAAAGATAGCATCATCCGACTTTTCAGTAAATTTTGCCATTGTCTTTTGTGTTAAGTATGGTACACCTACTGCCAAAGGACCTTAGAAAGCCAATGAACGGTGGCCTCTTGTTCCATAGCTCATAAGGGGTTTTTCCATGTGGCTTAACTACAAGAACCTTGTTCTGCACATAGCATGCAGTGCTGACTGCCTCTGCCCAGAATGTTAGAGGCAGCTTTGAATCAGCTAACATAGTCCGAGCAACCTCAATAAGTGTCCTGTTCCTCCTCTCAGCAACACCATTTTGTTGAGGAGTTCTAGGGGCACTATATTGTCTGGCAATCCCTTTTGAGTTACAGAATGAGTCAAGAACGTGGTTCTTAAACTCAGTCCCTTGATCACTTCTAATTATTTAACCTTGTGATCAATTTGATTTTCTATTTTAAGAATAAAGGATTTAAAGTTTCAGCAGTTTCATCTTTGGTTCTTAGAAAGAATACCCATGTAAATCTAGTAAAATCATCAACAATCACAAGGCAATATGATTTCCTTCCAATGCTCATTATACTTGTGGGACCAAATAGATCCATGTGCAATAAGTGTAATGGAGTGGTGATGGAGTTAACAACTTTGGATTTATGAGATGCCCCATGTTGCTTCCCTTTCAGGCATGCAACACAGTTATCTTTGCAGAAAAATTCCTTTTAGACAAACCATGTACCATTTTTAGCCACTTTGTTCATTGTCTTAAAATTTACATGACATATTCGTTTATGCCATAGTGTTGACTCATCACCATCAGCTTGGAAAGAAAGCATGATACTTCACCCATTGGGGAAGCATTGTTCATATCCAACTTGTACATATCCCCTTTCTTGGATGATCTAAGAAGCACCAATTCCTGAGGAATTGTCATCCTGGGTTTGAGGATTATGCACTCATGTTCTGTGAAGAGCATTTGATGCTTTTGATCACAGAACTGAGAAACACTTAACAGGTTGTGTTCAAGCTGTTTGACAAAGTGAACTTTGTCAACTTTTAATTTTCCGTTGGATATACTTCCTCTGCCAGAAATATATCCTCCGGCCTCACCTCCAAACTGGACAGGACCTCCATCATAATGTTGAAATTGTTGAAGGAGAGATCTGTTCCCTGTCATGTGCCTGGAGCATCCACTATCCACAATCCAAACATTGTTATTCTTGTCATATGGATGTCCCTGCACATAAGATGAGATGATTAGTTTTGATTGGAAACCCAAGCCTTGTTGGTCTTGGGTTCTTGCAATGATAGTGACATAATTGAACCAAAATTTATGCATGGGGGTTCAATGGATGTCTTTGAAGAAGAGGTTTGGGCTGCAGCATCTTCCTTGATCTTCATTCCATCCCTTGGTTGATCATGGAGGATGAGCTTGTTGAAGCTTTTGCAGCTTGGCATTCTTCCGAAGCTTCTTTCTTTTCGGAAGAAGCCTTCACCACCTTTTCTTCCGAAGTAGTCTTCTTCAGGGATGGTCTCAAGGGGACTCTTTTATTCTTTTGAGTCTTGACAGCTTTACCTTCCGAAGCCTTTTTCCCTTAGGAAGAAGGACCTTCTTCCGAAAACAACCTTGCTTCGAAACAAGCTTTTCCTTTTTCATCACTTGAACCGTTTGATATGGTCCAAATGAGAAACCTTCCCTGACTCTTCCTTTTTAACATTATTTGCACAATGTGTACTAACAGGATTGTAGTAACAAGCTTTGGCCATGTGGTTTTGCAGACCATACATTATGCATGCAATGTTAATCTTTTGGGAATATGAGGATTGCTGTTTCTTGTTCTTTTTCTCTTCATCAGCAACCTTTCCCTTTAACTTCTGATCCTTTGGTAGGACAGGAGTGCTGGTACTACACTCCTTTCCTGAATCAGAATTTCCTACCTCCTGGAATCCAGCTGAGATGAATACACCTTTTTGCTTTGGGTCTATCTTCAGCTTAGACTCAGCCACTTTCTAGGCAGTTTTTCTGGCTGTCTTAACTCTGCTTCTTCTAGCTTTGGTGGTCAGGGGTTGATCATCACCGGTAGGGGTGGGTAAAATTACCTGATTCTTCCCTGTGATGGTCTCCATGGTTGCATCATTCTTTGACTCATGAGAAGGTGGGTCAGCAGATGGAACCTCTTGCTCTTCAGTACCATACCTTGGTTGTCTTATAGACTCATAAAAGTGTGGTGGAGAAATTTCATTGGTTCCTAACCCACCTTTGTTTTGGTAACAAAGTTTTGAGTGAGAGGATGATGCAAGAATGGCTTGGAAGTTTTGCTCAGAAATGGAATACTTCCTAGCTTGAGCCTCAGCTGTGACAAGCTAGGCTTGAGCCTCAGACGAATTGGATATTAAATCCTTTATTTGAGTCTTATAGTTTGTGTGTTCATGTTTTAATAAGGACACAGTTTTCTCCAACTCCTCAATGTTTCTGTGATAGTCAGATTCAGCCCTTTTAAAATCAAATTTTAAAATATTTAAAGACTCAATATCGGATTTAATCTTCATATTGTAGTCCTGATACAATTTAACCTTCGCAATACAGGCAGGAGTACAGAGAAGTTCATATACCTTATTGTCATCTGTTCCGACCATGAGTGCTTGAGCAGGAGTCACATCTTGTACCATGAGCTCCAGTCAATTTCTTGAGCCATTGCAGCTGTCTCTGTTGACTTTCCAGTGGGATTTGGTGTAGAGGGATGTGTGGAGGCTTGTGGGGTTCCCAGATTCGACTTGGGAACCTTGCATTCCCTTGCAAAATGACCAAGTTGGTTACAATTGTAACATTTGGCCTTGGTTTTGTCAAACCCAACTTTAGCGTTGATTGGGTTTTGGGAAATTGCCTTCTAGTTTTCTTGAAGAACTTCTTTAATCTGTAGGTTAAGAGAGCCATTTGTTGGACTATGTCCACGTATTCCACGTCATCTGGGCTGAAGCACTCTAGATCATCAAACCAATACTGATAATCACTAGAGTATTCACTTCCTGAGACAAAAGCACAGTTGTCCTGAAAGGAGCTTTGCTGAGCTTGTTGAGACCTTGGAGTCTCAGGAAATGTGATATATGGCCCAGAAGAACAGGATGGCTGTTGGGTGTAAGTCAGGTATTGTTGAGGTTGGGAGGGTCCTGAGCCTTCAGCAACCATTAAAGCGTTGCTATCAGGATGACTCAAGGGTCTACTTGTCTGATGACCTCTCTTATTCTCCATTTCCAAACGGTATCCATCAAGGATGCCATAGAGTTCGGTCATGGTGAGTGTGTTCAGGTTTTCTGTTCTCTTGATAGAGACACAGTAGAACGTCCACTCATTGGGAAGTGCACTCATGAACTTTCTTGTGAGGTCTCTAAGTTCAAGAGCAATTCCCACAGACTGAAGGGAAGAAATGAGATCCATGTACCTGAAGTATTGTTGGCTGAGGGTCTCTCCAGCAATGTAGGTGAAGTTCTCGAACTGTTGCTTCAGTGAGTCCTTCTTGGAGTCATTTGAGCTTGAGTACATGTGAGCAAGTGCATCAAATAGTTCTTTGGCTGACTTGCAATGCTCAAACCCTACCATGATGGAGTTGGAAATTACAGTCATGAGAACAGTCATAGCATTGCTATCAATGTCCAGCTTCTTCCGGTCCTCATCAGAGTAGTCTTCAACAGCTTTCTCTATCATGGCACCGTTTCCACCAGCCACCTTTGGCTTATACAGGCCATTGACAATAGATTGCCACATCTTGCTGTCTTGATACCTGATGAAGCCTTCCATTCGTCTGCTCCATGACCTGAAGTTTTCAGGGGTGATGATGGGTGCTTTAGTCATCGTCCCCATTTCTACTTCAGACTTGTTGAGGGCCATTTTGAGTGTGGTGTAAGGAGGAGTGAAAAACAGGTTGATTAGGATGGTAAGATCTCACAATCAAGAGCCTAAAATGCTCTGATACCAATTGCAGGATCGGTTTTGTCACTTAACACTTGGATTTCTCCCAAACTCACTTATATTACACTCAAATCAGATGAAGTAGAATCTCTTCTAAGAGTTAATAATAATATAATAAGTAGCAAAGAACACAAAGAAATAATTTTCAAGGCACTTGTATATATTACTTCTCAACTCAAAGTATTACAAGACTCTTACAAGCATGAAACATGAGTTACAATGAGAAACTATATATACTAGATCCTACAGCCGAATATACTTTGATACCAGCTGGAAACCTAAGACTAAAGCATATACTACAATGCTAAAGTTAAGGTATCTTAGATAAAGTATTATCTAAGATATGGTAGTCATGACATGTCCATGACTTACCTTTTGTCACCAATTAAAGTTGGCAACTGTACTAACTTATAAAGGTAAACAGTGGAATAAAGTATGGTCAACTACATGGCTTTTGAGAAAACACCATGCAGTATCTCAGAGGTCTGCAGCGGAGTGTCAGGGAGACCATACTTATGTCCACTGGATAATAGTAGTGTCTTCTAAAGGTAAGTTGGCTTCGGAAGAACAAGTTCTTCCAAAGCCACTTATACTTCGGAAGAGGCTTCTATACTTTCGAGGCTTGAGCACTTCTTTCATACTTCGGAAGTTGACTTCTGATCTTTCACTCTAAGTCTTGATCTTCGAAAGTGAATGCTTTGTCTTCGGAAGTTGGAGTTTTACTTTGGAAGTTGAACTTACACTTTGTCTTCGGAAGAGCTCCTTTTTCCTTCGGAAGTTCCACACTTAGCTTTGGAAGTCCTTTATTAGTTGCACCAAAATAGTCTAAGTGATTTGGTTTTGGTTGCACCAGCCTTTCTAGATCCAACAGACTTTGGTGAGGAAGCAAGATCAGCCCTTTTAGTAGTTTGTTTCACAACACTACTAGGTTTGTCTTTTCTGGATTGTTTTTGCTTCCTTACCCTTCTTCTTACTTCTGTTTCTAATTGATTCACATGGTCTTTGTTACAAATGTCAAAACCAACTCCCTGTTTCAATTTTGAAGATTGGGGATCCGAATTGATTTTTTTTTTGACACCATAGAAATCTTGTTTTGCTTTGTCAGTGAAACTTTGTCTGATTTGCTTGAATTTTTTGGAGATTTAATCTCATAATCAGAACTGCTTTCAGCAGAAGGTTTCACTAAAGCCATAGTTTTCTTCTTTTCTTTTGAAATTGCAGGTATAAATTTCACAAATAGGACAATGGCTTTGACTGGGCTTGTTGGTTGATAACATTCACTCTCTTGTCTGAACATTCCTTTAGTTTAATTGGATGACCTAGTTTAATTTTCTCCTCATTTGTTTCAATATACACATCTTGTTTATTTTGAGGATTAGTGACTTGTTTTATTATTGATTTTGGTTCAACAGCGATAGGTTCATTTTTTTGTTTGAGTGTGACAGATTCAGACATTACAGTGTAGTTATCATTGTAAGATGGAGGACAAGAATTATATCCAATCCCAGTCATATCCTTGGGTTCCTTTTGTGAATCTAGCATCTCTTCCAGCTTGACTGAAGATGTTTGAAACTTTTCCAGTTTCATTTCAGTGAGTGATTGCTCAGCTTTTGATTGAGCTAACTTTTCAATCAGTTGCTTATTCTCAACTGCAAGAGTGTACTTTTTACCGTGCAATTTTTCAATGTCATAGATGAGAGATTTGATTTTTATTTCAAAGCCTTTAATTTCTCTTTTGAGCATCTCTGACTTGACTTTTTCTTCTTTTATTTTAGCAGCCAGTTTATGATTATGCTCACGATAACCTTGCAGTTCAGAAATACATTTATCACTACAAAGGTTGGATTTTACCTCAGATGGCATAGGAGTTAGTCCATCATTGATATGAGCCGTGAGTGCATGATTCTGAAATTGAGGTTTTACTTCCTCTGCATACAAACTCCAATCACACACTCCATCTTGTCTAATGACAAGAGCATTTGAAGATGGCTGACTGCTTCCATGTGCTTGATTTGTTAGTTGTGGCTGACTCTGATAAGGTTGTTGATGTTGTGATTGTTGGTGATGATACTGCTGTTGTTGATTGTTGGAGTGAAAACTTGTGCTTGGATGTGGAGATGACTAACCCTGAGAGTTTCTTTGGAAAGTGTTGTTGTTTCTTCTAGGAGCATTGCACTCTCTGGAGAAGTGATCAGTTACACCACAGTTGAAACACTTTACCTTGGATTTGTCATATCCAAGTTTGGTGTTTTTATTTAGACTAAGCTTTCTCCCTTTCCTGAGAAACTTCTTGGCTCTGATTGCTATCATAGCCATTTGCCATTACAGATCCATTTCTTCCACATCATTTGAATCCATTTCTTCCAAAGCTTCTTGGATCAAATGAGCAGAAGTGAGTCTGCCTCCCAGGTAAGCTTCAAAACTAGCAACAAATGCATTGTAAGTTGCCTTTTGCTCTTCTGATCTTGGGTCTTCATGGGTAGTTGAGGGAGTGGCAGTAAACCATGTTGGTTGAGATGATGTTGCTGGCTTGTTTGGTGTTGGTGCTGCAATGAAACCAGTTGTCTTCACTTGATATCTTGAGGAGAGAAAATCATCATCCTCAGTGATGAATGCATTTTCCACAAAGTGAGTGTTTGATGGAAATTCTGTAAGCTTGAATAACTCGAGGTCCACCAAGGTTCCTGCTTCTTTCATTCAGTTCAAGAGCTTCTATTTTGGCAATCATTATGTCCAAGGTGGTACTCTCTAGATCAAGAGTGTTTTTCAGCATTGTAACATTTTGTTTCCAACTTTCTGGAAGGCTGTGAAGCATCTTCTTGTTTAGTTCTTTGACTTTGTATGTTACTCTCATGATCTCTAAATCATTCACCAGTTGCACAAATCTATGCAGCTGTTTAGAGATGGACTCCCCCTTGGAGTGATAAAAGGTTTCATATTGATTAACAAGTTTATCCTTGTTAATTTCAGCCACTTCACTGCTTCCTTCACATATTATCAGCAATGCATCCCATACAGCTTTTGCAGTTCCATACTTTTCAAGTCTTTTTAGCACATCCATTTTCAATGCCTGAGTGAGTATAGAGTACGCTTTTAGATCAACTGTTATCTTCTTGTAGTCATCATCATCAAGAGTGAGATCCTCAATGGGTATTCTTGAGGTTTTGTACAGTGCAGCCTGATCAGCAGAAAGTGTCACAGGAATGTGAGGCCCTTTACATATTGAAATCCAATAGTCCGGATCTACACCTGTAATATAGTTTATGAATCTGATTTTCCATTGCTTAAACTAAGATTTATGTTTAAGCATGGGAGATTTTGGAGTATGACCTAGTTCAGAGAAATTATGTGAATACATTTTAATATTCTGTTTTTAACTTGTTTGAATAATGATTAGATTGATTTTTAAGTCCAATTAGTCCGAATGGTCCAAAATAGGCTTAAGGAATCAGATCTGCTGATGTTTTGTGAGTTTCTGTTGTAATTTTCGGGTTTTATCAACTGTTCACAGCTTTGTTCTTGAAGATGACTACGGATGAATAGTAATTGTTAAAGAGTTTTCTGCAATTCTTTAACTTGTATGCTAAGTAGAGTTAGACGAACACTCTATCAGCAACTCAATCACCAGTTCAATCGAGTTCAGCTTAGATCTAGGCAGATCTTAAGAAGAACCGAGAGCCAAAGCTCCGATACCAATTGACTGGGTGTGAGATTGATATTCTCACAAGGACCGAATATGATGATTGAGTCAATGATTGTATGGCGGAATCAAACAATCAAGGAACATTGAATGCAAGAAATACTCATTAATGCTCTTTGTATTAATGAAGGTGATCGGTTACAATGAATGCTAGGTTTTGAGCATTAAACAGTAACAATACACATAGAGAACATAAGACTAAATAAAATATTCTGATTGTCTATAATGTCTATCAACAGTCACCTCACATACGAGGTTTTCTATTCTATTTATAGGCTGACAAGTTGCCTTTAACAAAAAGACTAAACTACCCCTGACCTATACATCAGAGAACTAGTCTAAGTACAAAAGTCTTCATCAGCATTTCCTTTGTTCATCCGCATTAATTAATGCGGATGTGTTGATCTTCATCAATATTTTTTTTTCTTCTTCAGAATTGTTGTTTGGTCATCAGCATTAACATATGCGAATGAGCAAACACTTGGCGCATTTGTTGTTGAGCATCCGCATTAGTAAATGCGGATGTACAAAGTACTTGTCAGCATTTGTGTTTGGCTATCCGCATTTTTTAATGTTGAAGAACAAACACTTGTCAGCATTTGTTCTATGTCATCCGCATATACAAATGCGGTTAGCCGACACTTGTCTTCTGATTCTTCATGCAGATTCTTCATCCGCATTGGTTCTTGAACTTGTGGGATTTCCAACAGAACAACCATCAACCCACCACTTGAATTGGCATGTATGATCCTTTCAGTGTCTAACAATATAACAAATTTTAGTTTTCTTCTTTGTGTTTTGGGCACAAAAGTAATTCATATTATCCAAAACCTAACGGGATAACTCTCAGATAGTAAGAGATCATAGGAGGAAAATAAACTTAAAGTTTGAAGTGTTTGTAAATATTTCCTAAGTTGAGATTAATCCCGTCAAAAACATGAAAGCAAGGATTATTAAAATCCAATAACCCTAAAAATAATAATAAAAATATTTAAAACTTGTTATATAATATAATCCCTAATATGTGGTTTTGGAGATTATAAATAAATTTTGTTTGTACTCGATTAGGTTAGTACATGTATGCCCCTCTATGTATTCTTATATATTCTAAGATAATTGAGATTATAAAGGGTTATTGGATTTTAATAATCCCAAGTTTTAATTATTGGCCGGGATTAATCCCAACTCAGTAAATGTTTACAGATACTCACAACTTTGAGTTTATTTTCCTTCAATATTCCCTTACTGAGTGTGACATCCGGTAATTTTCCGTTACCAAACTCCGTTAGTTCCGTTAGGTCTTGCATACACGTGTTGTGAGCACACACTAGTTGTCGTTGAATGTTGGTAACTTAATAACAATGATATATGACATACAATAACAATCTAATTAATAATGTTGATTATTAGTTCATGGTTATGTGATTTATGGATTTTAAGTATTATTTGTGAATTTTACTTGATAACGTGACAACGTGTTATATATATTTCATGTGTTGTGTGACTTATTGTAAATGTTTATGATTATTATTATTGATTAAAATGATTAGTTCTTATAAAATATAAACAATGGGGTTTATTTTGTAATTGGAATAAAACTAAAAGTTACCATATTTAAACAAAATTAAACCCTAATCCCCCTCCCACGCCCCCTTGTGGCCGAAACCCATCCTAAACCCCTTCACCATTCGAATTTTGAGCAAGAACAAGCACCAAACATCGATTTTGATTAGTTCCAAGGGATCATAAGGTGTTAGCAAGTTCCATTTTTGATTTCTACACACATAAAGGTTAGTTTTGATTAGTTTTTCATGATTTTTGGTTCTTGATAAAACCTAGTTCAAAATTGATGACGAAAAAGTGAAATTGATGATTGTTAGATGTTAATATGATGATAGTTAGGTTGTATGAATGTTAGATCATGTTGATTGTGCAAGAAATCTATGATTTGATCATGAATCTCACACATTGCCTTAAGAGGAAACTTTTATTTTTGGAATTCATGATTTGATGATTGTATGATGTTAGATACATTTCTTGGATGTTAGTTTACATGGTTTATTCAAGAAAATTCATGAAATTGATGTGTTGATCATAACTTACTATTAGTGGAAACTTTTATGCATGAGGATTTGGAATTTTGATGTTTTAGTGATGATTATCATGTTAGAATGAATGCTATGAACTTGATTAGGTATAAAGTTGATGAATTTATGAATGAATTGGATGTTAGATAGCTTTTGGGGATTTCTTTCCCAAAAGGGAAACTTTATTTTTGAAGAACATTGGATATGATGATTTGGGCATACTTATGATGTTAGAATCATGTTATAATGTTTATGGATGATGTCTAATATGATAGGATATGTTGATTGAGTTGTTTGGGCGCTTGATTGATCATGCAAGGAATGTAGGTTCTCGGTGATTATACATGATGATAAACTATAGTTACTGATTAGAGAATCATGTTTGGGATTGGAATAGATTATTATTGTGTATGTTGCTTGGAATGAACCTTGTTGGTGAATGTGATTATGATTGTCATACACACTTAAGAATCTGAGGCCCCTACTTAGTAGGATTGGGAAGGTTTAGGTTGTGAAGTCGTGAGTGGATTCACGTGGCATGTAGTGCATGATTAGACTCCACGTATGAATTACTAGTTGTGATGTATTTATAATTGTGTTGAACATGTTGGTTGTTTGAGATTTGCATGAGTTGTATGATGATCTAATGTTGCATGATGACCTTGGTAGACTTGGGTTGATGATGTGATACACGAGGATAATTTGTATGATATTCATGTATGTTAAGTTGTTATCCTTAATTAAGCGATATCTCAATTAATACGTCACCAACGGGTCAAACGGGTCAACTAGGTTAACTTAGAGTCGTTAAGCTTTCTGTGTTGTAAGGCCCCGTTCCCGGAAAACCTCACAGTTGGTTAATCATAGCATAAAATCATTTTTAATAATCAAAACATTGCAGCGGAAATAATTAGACATTCATTTAAAACTTAGAAAACATATCGTACTCATACATTTGTCCCTTTAATCGTAACAAAACATATTACTTGTTCTTAAATTACAATAAAGATTTCATAAACAGGAATGCCATCCATACCTCCCCAAGTAACTCGGTGTGCCATCGTCAGCATCAGCACTTACCTGCCAACTATTATGCATAAAAGTCAGCTTCGCTGAGTGAGTTCTAGTTTTAAATAATATAAGAAAATATAAACTTTATCCTTCATATAATGACCATGCATATATCATAGTACATAACATTACTTGCATCATAATAAGCATGTTCATTATCTTTCATTATCTTTCACTTTCATCATAAACGAGATTGCACAAAGCAAGATCTCCATGTTGATCGACTACAAATGCCAAACCCTGTCGGTACACATGAATACGATAGCTAACCCCCGACAGTTGATCCACACTGCAAGGCACATAGCCCGCTCATGAATACAGATCCATCATCATACATCAGACTCACATAAGTGAAGTCTATCATAGTGCTTGCAAGACTTTTCATCATCAAACGGGCCCGGGGTTAACATTCATTAAGTTTCACTTTTTATTAATATCATCTTCATCTTTAATATATATAATACTTAACTTATTAAGTACACAACATGCCAAGTACTAATCATCATAAAACATAACCGACCCTCCACGGGACTACGAGGGTTCGGGGGCGGCAGCCCCTGATAGTGGGGTCCTAGGGGCGGTAACCCCTAGTGGGGTCCAAGGGGCAACGCCCCTGGCTGGGGCCGGGCTTACAAGGTAAAACCCCTTAAAATCTTGGTCATTTAAAGACGTACATTTAGTATGCATAATAGCCCCAAAACATGGTAAAACTTATAAATATGGGATCTAGAACTCACCTGGATACCGAGACCAACTTCGAAACTAAGCTTACAAGGCTAGGATCACTCTACACAGCCTGCAGATAAGATAACACTTAAGGGGGTTATTTTTACCTAAATTCGCTGCTAATTTCGCTGGAAGATCAGCAATTTCGCAGCTAGGTTCGCCAACAGTTTTGCTGCTACTTTCACTAGCAGTTTCGCAGCCAGTTTCGCTGGCAGTTTCGCTGGCACCTTCGCTGCCAGTTTCACTGCCAGTTTCGCCCAACTTTCGTTGGAAAACCATGTCTGCGAAACTACCTGCGAAACTATAGTTTCGCAGGAAGTCCTCATAGTTTCGCTGATTGAATATGCAATTTCGCTGGATGCATATGCAGTTTTGCAGATCGCATAAAAATTACGAACCAGACCGTTTTTTACCCAAAATCATAACTTTTTACGTCCAATCTCTTAGTATATCATCCATGAGGCTAAATCTAAGCTTTATACATGTTTTCATACATAAAAATGTGACTTTTATGCGATTCTTTGCAACTTTTCAAAACCCAAAACCCTAGAATCCGGGTTTGATCTACAGAAGGGTTTAGAGGTCGATTCTTACCTGGATTTGTTGCTTCTTTCTTAGGTCTTGATGCTCCAACACCCAGATCTTCAATCTCTTAACCTTGGAAGCTTCAAATCTTGAGTTTTCTTCACTTTCTCTCTCTACATTCTCTCTCTACGAATTTTGGGAGCTAGGGTTCAAATGATGGAGATGGAGGCTGATTTGGGTAGGTTAAGGGCTGATTATGGGCCTTAATCACTTAGGCTCTTGCCCATAAACCCAATTTGGCCCATAACTCATTTCCCTCTTTTATTAAATACCCATTAATTAAGCCCATTATCCTTAATGACTCGTTTTGACTTTTCGGGGTGTTACATGTGTACACGTACTTATGTACTTGTGTGTTATAGGTAACCTTTGAAGGATTGTCTTTCCATCCATCGTCAGTTTTCTTTGTTATTGTTCGTTACGCATCAGGTGAGTTCATGCCCCACTATTTTATATACTCTCTTATGGGGGAGGTAGCATACTTGTTCACAAACGCTATATTATTATTATAAGTTGTGTATGTTTTAACATAGTGCATAATACCTTAAAAGTCCTCACACTTTCGGATCTTTAATAATGGTAACTAGCGGAAAATCTTGGGTAGTACTACTGGGTTTGATAAGCCCCACCTGTGCGACTCGAGGTCAAACGGGTGCAATATTGTCCTAAACACAAACATCTTCATGACCTGGTAAGTCATGACGGGAGGCAATAAACGCAACACAGTCAGCTTCGATCGCAAAATCACTATTATTATTACTTGTGAATATAGATTAGCTATCTATTTCAATGCACTTCTTATGTTATACAAATTTTATTGTTTATGTTAAAGGCAAACTCTTGAACTCACCAACCGTTGTGTTGACATTTTTAGTATGATATTCTCAGGTCGTTAACTCAGGTTATCATTAGGAGCACACCACGGGTCCAACATGCATTCTAACACTTCATCTTAAGTCATAACACTTGGATTTTATTTATGAGATTTAAATAATGGGTTGGCGCGTGTTTTGCCAAATTTTGCATTTATATACTTTGGGTTTGTCTTAATTACAAAACGCTTCCGCATAGTTTTAAAGTTTGAACTTTGATTGGTTTTATTTTTAAATGTGGCATATAGTGTCGTTCTAAGTAACTAGTGACTGTGATCTTGGTTTGTTCACACGCCTCGCGGTAAAACTCCCACTTGGATTTTAAGGGTGTGACACTGAGAGTTAAGCCCGTTAACTTTTTTTGATGATGTGGACTATTTTGTGGTCAAAACACTAAACAGAAAGTTGAAATCTATCGTCAGGTCTGTCAATTTAAAACTTTCGCACCAAAAAACCCGTCAATTTCATCTCCTTATTTGAACCACCGAACTCGTTGAAGGTAGATGTCAGGTAATGATTGAGGTTAGGCAATGGAAAACGGACCTAATTGAGACTAGACGGTGCTGGAGTTGAAAAATGACTCAAAGTGGGCCTCATTTTATCAAAAAAACTAACAAGGGTTAACTCTCTGTTAGTAAGGGGTCATTAGAGCAAAATAAATTCAAAGTTAGGAGTGTCTATAAACATTTTCTGAGTTGAGATTAATCCCTGCCAATAAATAAAAGTTTGGATTATTAAAATCCAGTAACCCGATTATAACTAAATTTTATTCTCATCAAACGTGTAATACATGGGTATTAATGTAGTTTTATATATAAATGCAATTACATTCCAATAAAATAATAATAACATTGAATTAGTCAAACATACTTTATTAGGAAAACATAAAAAGTATGAGGTAGTGTTCAGAATTAATTATAACTACCCTTTTATCCGTCGCGCGTTGCGGCGAGATCGGACGCAGCGTAATAAAGTATAGATTACAATCGACCCCACTTGTTTTCTAACTAGATTTACGTCAAAACATAGAGTAACTCGAATTTATACTATTAATGAACAAGTATTATATTTAACCCAACTTTTTTTCAAATAAAATTTTCATCAACAAGTAGATCAACTCAAAATATAAGAGTAAGCACAGAAACATTTTATATTTGACCTGATTTATTTCAGAATAAAATTTATGTTAAATGTTGACGAGTATAGAAACCACCTAAATAAACCAAATGTCAACTTTTAGTTGTCTTAGAGCATTCACATCCCAATCCTTATCTTTATCCATATAATTACACTAAAAATCACCACTTCTTCTCTCTCCTTTCAATTAAATAATATATTTTTATACCTTTTTCATTACCTTTTCTCTCTCCTTCACTCACAACCACTTTCAAAAATATTAAAAAATTTATAAGGGTTGAACAGTGAATCTTTAAATTTACAGATGAACAGTAACATTTTCTCTCTCCTTCACTCACAACCACTCAAAACCATCCCATATAATTTAAGGACTCACACTCACATAAATATAAGGTATGGGTTGTGAATGCTCTTACATATACATATATAACCAAAAAAACCAGATAAGGGCCACCTTTTGGTGCATTTCAATTAAAAGAAAACAATATTATCATTGTACTTTTATCAAACAATAATCTTGAGTTATCTTTTAGGATGGTTTCAACAACAATACGAAATTTTAATTGAAACATAATAACTTTCACCCACCATAAGTGGCACACAGTTTCTTCAACAGTTATAAAGTACTATTATACCTGTTCATTCTTATATCGTTAAATATATAAGTAATTATTTGCTTCTTAAAAACATCAACATCACTATTTTAAAATTACGTGTGTAAGAAATTTATTTTTTAATAGATGTGCATATATTACTTGAAAAGATTTAACAAGGAGCTAGAACCAAACAAGATCCAAACAACAACAAACGAAAACGGGACTATTACATGTTACAAATTGAATGATACCCATTTATCCCACTCTAATTCCACCATAAAAAGATATCAAATTAATTGCACCAACAATACCCACTACAAAGGATTTTTCCGATTACATTTCATATCAATCCTGTGATTCATATGCTCCAAATGGTAGTAAAACTGATCGTCTGAATAAATTTCTTTTTCTCCTTTGCACCTGAGACCAATCCTGGGTCCACCATCAATTTGGTGAACAAGAATGCGAATAACACTGCAAGTATGGCTTCTATAATAGCATGAGGTGAAGAAATGGTT